>DWJN01002895.1:0-14465 GCA_018248895.1 Carystus phorcus
CGAATATGTATTTCGTAAATCAATCTTGGGTCCAAGATGTAAGTGGACCCGGTCATTTGGAAGGCTTGCGTGGGGACACAGGTTTAACGTGGAGTCTTTGAGACATCACAATATAATGTTATGTGGTACACATAGCGGATACAATTCTCGACTACACAATTTGATACATCCGAAAGTGGTCCCCGCCATGTGAACCGAAACTATTTCAATATAATAAATTTACAATACTGGGCTATTTGGATGTAATTCCGAGGATTGGATATTTGGCTATGAAACACTATTGACACCTGCCGTTCCGCTTATGTTATAAGTGAAAATGAGGCAGGTGGTGATTTGTCGTTCACTAAATGGGCCCCTGTAACGTGGCACATGCCTGGGGACAACATTGCCGTGAGCAGCTAAAGGTCTTGAGAGGTGAGGCACCGATTTCACCATCTAGGAGGAATTGAACCCTAATGAGCGGGTTTAATTTTATATTTTATCCTCGCTATTACGCCGTTGGACACTTCCACCCCCAAGCATATAGCTCTAGCGACACCACTCTGGCTGGCCGGTTACGGCAAGCCCTAGGTGGGGGCCTCTTCCTTAATCTCTGCTCCACTAACTGAAGATAAGGAACAGGAGGTTTCCCCGGGAGCACTCAGGTACGTGGTGTCGCTACTCACCAACAGCTCGCCACAAGCTGCCCTGCGGGCCCAAGCTTCAGTAACGTTGTCAGCAGACGTCAAAATACGACCTGCAAGGTTCAATGATCACCATTCCAAATCGTCGTTCGAAGAACCGTTGGTTCGATTCCCAGCGGGACGGAAATTTGAATGAGTTTAATTTTCTGTTCTCAGTTTGGGTGTGTATTTGTTTTTAAATACTTTTACTTAACATACATTGTATGTATGTGACAAAATTTTATATAATATAAACTTTGTAATGACGTTATAATAAAAGAACATTGATAGTAGAATTATTAAAGGAAAATTTTTGTTATATACTTTTTAGAGTTTTTAAATAAAAACTTGTTTTAAAAAGTTGTTTGCTTATAATTTATTGTATATTATATATGCGTTATTCATGGTACCCATAACACAATGCTATGATTATTTCATATTATTAACAAATAGAGCGGTGACCGACTATCGTTTTTTTTTATTTAAATTTATAACCACTATATATGTATATATATCTATATATTTAAATTTTTTTTCATTTCGAGTTTTTCATGACTGAGCATGTTATTTTACTAAACCTAATAAAATATGTTGAAACTTAAAACACGAGTCAACATCTAGGATAATTTTGATTCCGGTAAATGGATTTATTCTCGCGGAATATGAGATAAAAGTTAGCGTCAAAGTTCTGTCGAGAGATTACTTAATAAAGTTTTGAAGCATTCTAATAAATCAATATGCTCCTAGTTTGACATTCTAGGGAAACTAATCTTAAAACATGAAAGTTATAAAATGATGATAAAAATAAGTAATAACTCTGCTATTTAAAATGTATTGTGCTATCATTCAATTGGTGTCTTGATTAAAAATAGTAAGTGTATAACTATGCATTATTATGATGTTTAAAAATATTCACGTAAATCTCTCGACACCTCTAAGAAACTTGAATGGCACTTTATGTAATATATTACTATCCCTACAATATACTAAATTCTATGGATTGTTATGCTGTTGTTACATCAACTTCGGGCTTTGTTCAATATTCCAGAAAATCAAACATTATTTGACATCTTTGTCTCAGCACAAACAATATAAGAATCGCTGAGTAAAAATATCTTCCATCGTTTCCTAATATCTACGATCATATAAATATTGCTTAGACGAAACAAAGCCGAGACAAAGATATTCTCGTAAACACACGGTTAACCCACATAAAGATATGCGTATTTTCATAAAATGCTTATTGAAGCAACTATGGCAAAAACCCTCCTGAGCTCTAAAAAGTCGCTGAAATCTAATTCAAAATAATTTATTCAAATAGCTATAGTCTCAATAAACTTATCCGCGTATTTTTTAATTTACCAAATCCTAAAGGTATTACGAGATTTAGTTAAAGTAAGATAAGTTTCAAATTAAAAACTGAATTCATCTGCTGCACTTAAAAGAAAAGTTGAGAGCGTATCACAATAAGGCATGTTTATATTTAAAATGCTATCTTAATATATATAAATTACGTGTCACAGTGTTTGTCCGCGAAGGACTCCTGAACTACTTAACCGATTTTAACCAAATTTTGCACATCGTGTGCAGTTTAATCCAACCTGAAAGATAGGTTGCTTACATCTCAATTTATAGTTGCAATATTATATTATTGTAAATGATTTTTTAATATCTTACAAAGGATTAGTTCCATAAGGTTCTAACAGATGACGGTGTAAGGTAATTAGTCTGCTAAACTGAGTATGTAAACCGTAGTCACAGCAACGCGTGGCCGAGTCTGCTAGTAGTATATAAAATAAAGCATGAGGAACTTTCTTAAACTTCAACGGAAGAGTTTAACATTTGAAACACAACGTATCTTTGTTCTGATAAATACGATATATTAAGAATAAAATAAAGGGTCAAGACGAATTAAAGGGGTCAATCTTAATCGGTTTACTACGAATTCCAATGTTCCGTTGTCAATCTTTGAGCTCCTCTCTTGGACGAGCTCGGTAGTAGCATATTATTGTATTATCATCAAATCTATACCGAATCGCCCAGTTTCATGATAATACAAAAAGGATAAGTAAACTCGAATTCATAGATTTTATGACATCATTACCATTGGAACTGATTGGTGCGTCTTTCTTTTTGGTCGATCCTTCATGACTGAAGTTATGATAGGAAGCAAGTCAGGAACAAACAAGTTGGCACATAAAAGCGCATTAGAAATAGATAATTAAATTTCGGCATAAATGTAAACTTACCTCCACTAATCGTAAATGCATTTAGACAATTCTGTGTCATTAAGCAAATTTCATTTCTAACTACTTACTCGGGTTAAATTTTCTGTATAAATTTAAATTACAAGGCAAACCTGTTTCAAATGGTAATTAGCACCAAAGTTATAGGCGGAACATAACGTAATGCAAAATTATAGACTTTTAACAAGATCTTAAAGTTTATTTTGCTTGACTGTTCTGAGAAACTTTGAGGTATGAAACATTTGTTAGAGGAATCTTTCCAACTCAGCAGCTGACGTAGAACGAAATCCTCACGTCTTAAGTTCTGGAATACTTCTAAAGTAGGAACAGCCTAAAGGGATGAAGCTTGGTATATTATTATTAGCATTCTCGAATTTACGACCTATTGAAGTGCAATAATTATCATGTCAAAATGAAATTTGATGGGTCCTGCGATCAATTTCCCATGAGACAGACATCTGAAAGATGAGTTTTAATTTCTTCTCAGTTTGAATGTGTCTGTTCATGGCATCCACAACTTAAGAAATTCTAGTATAGGGTTATAAGAGTGTAGCGTAAATTTGTTGTTATTAATGCTACACACATTTCATTCATCCTACATCGCACAACATTCATTCTCTTCATATTTCGCCAGTTTACTGACTCACAGTTTCGGAGGAGACCCAAATCTAATAGAAGACATTTATGGAGTGCGATGAAAAAAGTATCGATATCCTTCCGACTCCTGATTACTATAGTTATAGATTCTCCATCTCCAAATTACTTTCTTATTACCTTGGTACATGGTTGTAATATTTATTACCTTGTAGTCTCCATAGTATATTACAACGACGTTACAAGACGAATCTGGGTTACGTAATTCGTTTCAGTGAGTCACTATTTCCTGGCATATTTCAACAACGTAGTCTACAAGATTAAAATATGTCGAACAGTACTGAGAAATGGTCTCACAAATCACGCGATGTGCCATACATAGTAAGCATGCGGCAAAAATAGGGAAAATTCACTTCACTCGAAATTCAGCTTTTCTATAATATCCTAAAGTAGGTTTTAATATGAACGTAGCGATGGATTTTCATAAAAGGTCTCCAATATAATATACTAGCTTTTGTCCGCGGCTTCGCTCGCGTTAAGAAACTTTCATCGACTATTTTATCCCCTTGGGGCTAGAATTGATCAAAACCCTTTCTTAGTGGATGCCACGTCATAACATCTACCTGCATGCCAAATTTCAGCCCGATCCGTCCAGTGGTTTGGGCTGTGCGTTGATAGATCACTATATACTATGTCAGTCAGTCAGTCACCTTTGAGTTATATACATATACATATATTTAGATTTAGGTTAGATTTAGTTAAATATATTATTTTCATAAAAACTGCGTTAATATTATCCGGCTAATATTCTACACTGAGATACACTTCTCATGTAAATGTGTATACTAACTTTTTACCTAGTTGTATAAAAATGATCCTTTATATCTTATCTTATCTTATCATCACCACCTCTATTATAATCATTATAGCAGTCCAAGATTGGGACATTGCGGGTGTTCTACCACCTGACGAGCCAATGCTCAGTTCCTCTAGCTGGCAATTTACGGCATTATTTTTGACAAATCCTTATCATTAAGCAATAACTTAATAGTATAGTAATAACTACTTAACTATAAAAATACTAATTGTAAAAACATCTGTTTTGTCACATGTATTTGATGCTTACTTGTATATAAAACATGAAACCTATATGATCTATACTTTCTACTCTTAAAAATATCGTTCTTGCTCATGGTTTATACAAATATTCATTTGATAGATGATAACAATAGAAACAATCGGAACCCAGGTATTAACTTTAGACGACCTAATTATTAATTAACTAATTAATTATTATTATTATTATTAATTACTAAATGATTTATTTTAGTCCCTCAACTTATCATACTAACAAGTTGCTAGATAAATCCTATAATTAATATTTGTCTCTACACCAGCTGAAATTCTACTGATGATCTGGCTTGATCTTAAAGACCTACGAAACTCCCTTCCACCTCAGTAAATGTTATTAAAGTTAAATGTTTAACCCTTTGTAAAATAGTGTAAGACATTGTTGACAATTCGGGTGAAAAGGCTTAGAAAACTAAGATAAATCTTGCACCTAATCTCGGTAACTTTTCTAATCTCGACCAGCTCCCCTAGGTGGCGTTAAGGGACAGCGGCGAAAACGCAAAGACGGCCCGTTATACAACGGTTTATAAATCCCCTATATGTCACTTGATTCTATAGGAGACGCTTTATCTTAACGTTGATTGATGTTACTTAGCAGATAAATGATCGGTTGACCACGCGATGTCATCACTCAGTAGTGTAACTACCATTAGATATGCATCACAAAAAATCTTAGATATTTTTGTATCTTAATAAATTTTTTGTATTTAGTTTGTACTACGGTTGCACGCCATTTATTTCTAGCGTACCTTAGCCTAGCTTGCTTAGTTTAGCTTCGGCATAACTAAGTTTTTGGTCTGCAACCGGCTTAAGAGTCGTTCCTAAATAAACGTGGCCTAAATCCGTAAAAATGTAGTTGAACTGATAGCCCAAATTGCCAATTTCCATTCCTGAACATGGAGATTTTTTTTAACATTAAATGTTAATGCTTAACTACTATACTACCGATGGTAAGCAGGTAATCAGCCTTGGATAGTGAGCGCACTAACTTAGAATATGCCTATTCACTCTTGTCTTTACAAACATTTGTAGTTAAATGTTGATGATATGAATGTCAATCTAATATGAAATCTAAGCACTAATAGTTTTTTTTAATTAGCAAATAAGTCACATCATAATAAACGATCTTCGTTGCTAACCAAGAAGGATAGGTACTACAGACCCGCATATTTCTAGCTCGTTAACATTAACCTAATCCTGGAATACGTAAACATCATTTCAGGACGATTTTTTAATGTTCAGTATCTTTTTAGAATTTTAACTAAGTTATTTGCTATTTCAGAACCATAAATAAATTACACACATTTTCATCTAATATGCATAAAAATATTGGACACCTTTATAAAGGTAGCTCCACAAATCACGTAACGCGCTATTTTTAGTCAGCGGTTAAAATTGCTTTTTAAAATATGCATAAAACGAATATGATATGAGCCTTCCTGTCTATAAACTCCACCTAAATTAACTGAGTACGATAAAGTCAAAGCGTATACTACGAGTACCTACATATATCTTTGCGCTTGTCATAGAGAAAGTTAATGTATGTTCGAGCTTTCTGTTTTAGCTTGAGATAAAATATTTCGTGAGTCCAGATCCAAATAAACACCTTAGACTTTGGAACGAATTAACTTTATATACAATTTATTATTTATACAGTTTAGTATGTATGTTGTAGTAAGTTATGAGTCATACATAAGTTTTTATTTTAGTGTTTCTGTGTATTTTATAGGTGTACAATAAAGAAGATTTGTATTGCACATTATTTTCATCCTTAAACTTATTTTCATAATGTTATAGAGTATTTTTAACTTTATTTATACACTGTTATGGCGATATCGCCTTACACACACAATGACGTTAACTCATGTCGGAATCACACTGTCGAAATTTTTTACTTCGCTTGTATACCAGTCAAAAACATCTGCAATCTCAGCTCGGCGGCTCCCTAGGTATAACACCTCGCCAAGTGCGAAATCTCTTTGCTAAATTGTAAAGCCTTTCTAGATAGCTACCAGCTACCAACCTTTTGTTTGAGTTAAGCTATAAGCTGTACCATATAATTATGCTGTACGGCTTCCAAGTCGAGTTGCTACTCGAGTTTTGCTATACTACTACTACTCTATTCTTTATTGACGTGACCGATGACAGGTGTCGCGGCATGGACATAGTTCAATAGAAAAACTTGTAGTACAAAGCAAAGTCGAAGGGACAAGACCTCGCGGCAGATCACCCATGCGCTGGACTGATCAGGTCAAAGATGCTATGGACGCCCCCGTCCACGAATGCACAAGAAAGGCAGCAATTCGAAACGAATGGCGACGAATTGTGAAGCGTGCCACAAATACCTCCACATGACTACGACCACTCTGACAAGAGTGAAACGACTCAAAAGAAGAAGAAGACCATCAAGTAACTTTTCTTTGTCGTCAATTCTCATACCTAAATGAATACTTAAAATTAGAAACAAAATAATTTAAAAAAGGCTCTAGAAAAACCTGAATAAGTTCGCTTTGTTTTTGCCTTAGTGAAATGAAGACGTCATAAATTACACTTCAGTCACTTATACTAATAGAAATAAAGCAGCCTCATCGGGTCAAATTGGGTATATTTTTATAATATGTATTTTTTCCGTTTTTATTCTATCTACAACTTCTTACTAGATATTGTCATTGGTATGAGTGCGTAAGTTTATGAGCACGGAAATTATCCTTTAGGTATACTTTTATTTAGCTTTTCCTATTTTTATTTACCAACAGATCTCATCAAATTCAAATTTAAAATCATTTATTCATGTAGGTATCATCTCAATACACTTATACCCGTAATTTTTTGATTCTACCACCGTTTCGGAAAAGTGCTATTACGTCGAGGAAAAGAAATAGCGAAAGAAACACTTCAATGCATCTTTGGTAGTAATAAATAAACTAATACAGATATTAGAATTTCTAACCTTTGCGGAGCTGGATGCGGCATTATAATTTCCAAACGTCCTTATCATTTATATATTCATCTATATTGTAGTAACTTACCTACAAGCTGTCCTTATAAAGATACCTACATATACTTAGATAAACTTAATAGACGAAATATTAGATGTCGGGTATTTATTTTCTTGTATACCATTTCTATTTTAGTAATTTCCAAGTAAAAAAAATATATATTTTCCCAAAGTGTAGATAAAAACATTACAAGTAAAAAGTTTTCCCAAACTCCATATTTATCTTTTCAAGTTTCTGTGTAATGGATATACGTATCGAAACTTTTAATATTTTCAATATTAAACTTATCCAGCTTCTAACAACTTGTATATTCTTAGATTATAATATTGTAAGTACTGTTATCGTGTAAGTCATAATTAATTATTTTCATCTCGTTCGAGTTCATTACCCCATCCTTATCGATACTCAGTTATTATGCTATACAGCTATTATGCTTTATTTTAATTACTAGCTACCCGTCCCGGCTTCGCACGGCTGCAATGCTGATACTAAATACTCTACAGAAAAACTGTGAACGTATTATACATTAAACCTTCCTCTTTAATCACTCTATCTATTAAAAAAACCGCATCAAAATCCGTTGCGTAGTTTTAAAGATTTAAGCATACATATATATAGGGACAGAGAAAGCGACTTTGTTTTATACTATGTAGTGACTATGTAGTTATATAATACTAAAAACCCATAAATAAACGACTCATATCTTCTGTACGTTAGCCGATCTACATCAGTACAATGACAGAGCGAGACCGGGGCGCATGCATTCACCGGGTCGAGTCGCAATCAAGTTTTAAATTAGAAACTGCAACAATCGCATTGTTCGCGCGTCGAATGCAATGAGTTACAACCCCGTTGGAGAGTTAATTACTCTTTTGATAGCCTGGCCCCTCTAATCTGTGAACGCTCATTGGTTTTGGTACCCTAATACTATTTCGCTTCTCTTCAAACGCTTTTGTTGATGCGACAGCTATGTGACAAACGAGAAAGTTGAAATGCTAAACGACATTCTGTCACAAAAGTTATTAACTCGGAATCAAGCACAGACTTTCAAGCAAGTTTTGTTTACTGTTATTATTACAATTAAGATTTAATTTTTGTATCCTTTTCTTCAAATCGCGACTACATATGGTTTCGTATGAGTAAATTGCATCCTTTTGAACATAAAAAAAATTTCATCCTGAGGGGCTGAAAATACCGAAATCACACGAAAACCCTGTGTAAATTAGATTTTCTTTCTCTTTTTTTATATTGTACCTACTTCTAGAGGATAGGGAGTCTTGAAACAAACATTGAAACATATATGTGATATTAGGTATTTATACTGTGACCCCTTGTGACGAGAAAGTAAGAAGTAAATGTGTAATTAAATCGCTATGTAAGTAAAATGGCTTACAAATAAAATAAGTAAAAAATAATAAACAAACGGCGCACAGATAATATAATTTATACAACAATTTCAATTACAACTGGAATGCTGCACTATTCGGACACGCTCCTACGTTGTGTTGCAAACTTTGCTTTGGAAAAAGTGCAAATTGATTCTACGTATAAAGTTTCAGATTAAGAATTAATTGAAATTGCGTATAGAGTATAAACAGGCGTATTGATAAAGAATATTTTGTTTCGAAATTTTAAAAATAGAACGTTAAGCAATTACAGCATCGGTTTGCTGATAAAGGTGTAGCAGAAGGATTCTGACTTCAAATTCCAACGAAAAAAGTTGGTTTCTGTTAATTCTGGTTGTTATGTAAATCTTAGGCATTAACGTGTTTATAATTGAATAAAAAGCATGAAGAAATTTGTTTTTGAAATTTACCTCTATTCTTTTGATACTACACAACCATTTTTAAATTCCTGCCATCTCATTTTTATACGCCATTGTTTTTCAATTCACCGTTCTATTGTTTCCTAATTAATTGTCGTCGAATTTACCATGGTCACGGCAAATTTATATCGTGATGAAGCTAAGGATTACGTATTCATTATCGTAACGTTACTTGAGCACTCATTATCAAATTATTACAACCTTCATCAATCAGTTAAAGCTCTCAATCATTTATTCATCTCAAAATACTATTGACGTATACAAAATTCATCAAATGCTAACTAGTAAGCCCAATGTCGGTATTTCTGTATTTGATAAAATTCATTTTTTGTCCACAATTTATTAACTTCCGACAACAATATTCCTACACTGACACATAACCTTTAATACAAGAAATACAAACAGTACATAACAAAAATAAAATTAACGAGCTCTAGAACATTAAATAACGCCACACACTCATAGCCCCACACTAGGATACCCTGTGTCGTGGGTGCAATGGACAACACAGAAAGACATTTACACACACACCCAATAAGATAATTAATTAATATAAGATCGTATTTGTTATTCGACTATTCGCTTATCATAAGCAAGACCCAATCTTTAGCTAGTTAGTATACAGTGTTATGTTAGCGTTTTTTTTGACTCCAAAACGTCGAAAACAACGTATATTTGGGCGCGGAACGTGTTACAAACAGCGCTGGAACCGCTAAATGTTTTATATTCGCAATTGGCGCGCGCAGCGGGCAGTCTCCAATTAATAATTGTTTAATAAGAGCCTTATTAACCACGCTCGCTGCAATCAGAGACGGTAGTTATTGCTCTGGCACCTGAAAGCTCGTTTTTTGTGAAACATTATTGTTTTTGACTGATGTATATTTTGATAACTGGTAACTAACTAACTCTGTCACATATTAATCTATTAGGTATAGTTTATCCATACTAATATTATAAATCGGAACAGCTATTATTATAAACCTGAAGATTTAGATTTTTTTTATTTTTTATTTTTTTTTATTTATTATAAGTTAATGCTTGACATCCACTCCACGTGATGGTAAGTGGTGAGGATGTCTAATATGGTGGACGCATTAACTTAGTAAAAGCCTATTCACTCTCCTCTTAAAGACTCCCACGTTATAAGTAACCGGGAACACAGAAGCGGACAAGCTATTCCAATCCTTCGCGGTGCGCATAATGAACGACGAGGCAATTTTTTTTGATTGAACGCACTAATCTCAGGAAGTACTTATTCAAATTGAAAAATTCTTTGTGTTGGATTGTCCACTTACCAAGGAATAAGGTTAGACATAAGGTTATAAGGTATTACCTACATATAACATAGCGCTATGACCAATATTCGCCCAGCTAAAACAGACAAAAGTTAGAAGGTGATAAGAATTACACCGAGTCTACTGATTTCAGATAGGTAGGTAAATATCACTTACAAATGTCTGTTGTATTTTTATTAGATACTTTATACCAATATTGTCTGACACTCATACATCCTTTTGTATTCAACGTAATCCTGTAAATAAATTACACACATATTTTTTATTTAGTATGAAGTAATACTTGACATCAACCCCACGTGATGGTAAGTGACGCCGTCTAAAACGGTGGACGCATTAACTAAATTAAATAAATAATAAATTATCGTTAAATAAAGCTTTACTGATTCTTAATGACGATTCAGTAAAGTCGTCACATAAATACATATAAAATTACCAGTAGTGGTCAGGTCGCGTTGCCGACGGCTGTGGGCGGTGGGCGGTAGGCGGCGCTGGGCGGCCCGCCCTCGGACAATTAAATCAACGGTCAGCTAACGAGCTACCTACGCAAAGAAAACCACCACCTAGTTTTATTATCATCGTGTTTTAAGTCGAAGAAGTTATAATTAGACTTATATTAAGAAACAATGTTAATATATTAAGCGAGAATATACCTACATTAAGATCTTATATTAAGAAAACTATAATTAGACTTATATTAACATTGTTTCCTAATATAAGTCTAATATAACTTCTTCGTTTCTTCCTTTAATTGTTTTAATTGGAATGAAATCCCCAAAGTAATGTTATTTTATGATACGAATAAATGATTTTGCTTAACTGTTAACAATTGTTAAAATACGTTTATTTTTAAAAGGCCGTAGGACGAAATATCATACCTTCTAGGATTATAATATTACTAACCTACGAATTGGTAGGAAGCGCCCGGGTGTTTTAAACTAAAATATAACAAATATTTACTTTAAGAAATAAGAATAAAAGCTTTTTGTTATCCGAAAGAATATGTGAATAATATGTGTTCTATTTTTAAATACAAGCGGGTACCTACGACTTTTTTATTTTGTACCAATTTTTACGGTGAGATTATTGCAAAAATTTAATTTTATTTAATATTTTTATAGAGTGTGGCTCGAAATTAAAATTAGAATGTACCTAAGACTTTGTCTTTATTTGATTCGCATAAAATATAAATTGCGAAACGGCTTGATTCTCGAACATAGATATGTATCAAAAGTCAAAGCCATTGAAGCTAATATGTCATAAATATTATAAAAAAAATATACACAATTAACAAAACAACCCATTACACCTTTTTCTACAAATGTAGCTATATAAATAAATGTTCATGTGGGATTGTAGTCAAGTAACTAGTAATGAATAAAAAAAGCTTTTGGAACAGTTGCAAGGCAATAAAACCTATGTTCCTTACACAACTAACAAATAAGCCAACGAAAAAACTTAATATCGCAACAAACCATTGACATCCATACAAACCAACCGTTTCATCCAATTAGAGGCTCATAAAACTAATAATAAAATATTACCAACATTTTTCAACCTTTGTTAAACTCATATTAAACTCGTATTTCAACAGAGGAGGGGTTAGAATCGCGTAAAGTTTCCCAGGACGACGGCAAATGAAATTGGTAATGTTTAATAGGGAGACGAAGCATAGAGCTCTCATTAGAGAAAACAAATCAGTATAATTAGGCAATAAAGGCCGGCGTGTTCTCATTGTAACGTAATCCACCAGATTGAACTATATAGCCGACTTGATTGTTACAAATTTGTTTATGGCTGAGCTATTGAATGCGCTTCAAAGAAATAATCATGTGAGGGAATGACAAATTCTTCAAATAAGTTTGAAGACGGTGCAATAATCATCTGTCGGATCACTAAAGAGTCCTAGCTTCGATTTCCAGCAAGGCAGAATTGAATAATTTTATATATCTATTCGAGGTATGGGTGTTTGCGTCAACTTTTTCATTATTCATAGAACCCACGACATAGAAAATTCAATTGCAGGGTTATGAGTGTGTAGCGTTATTTTTAAGAAATTGTTAACTTTTTTATATTTTTCGTAAAGAACTTTTAGTGTTGATGGTCTTGGATTCCATTCCTGACTGTACCTGCCTGTCTAGTATCTGCTACTGCTCTCGCTTCGTTACACTTTTAATGCTAAAACAATTGCTGCAAATTTTTTTACAATGTTATACCTATGCTTAAAACTAAATAAAGCGCTTGTTAAAAACGAGAAATAATTATTACAGGTACAGTTACCATCGTAAGGATTATCCCGAAATAAACCGAAAGGTTGAATAGAAGTAACAATTAAATTCATCATCATTCAAAACGAATGTATCATTAATTTCTTGGGAATTTGAAGTGGCTATTTAGATTACTCCCTATTAACTCTTTTAAATCTAATCCCGATAGTTTGGTAAAATAAACTTAATGTTTTAACTAACTAAATTATTTCTTAACATCGTTTGGCGTCGTGGTTCTCAAACATTTTTCAACTACGACCCATTTCATTGTTTAATACCACAAGGTTAAACATAATCCGCCTCATTACAAAATAAGGTCTAAACCTAGATTATCAAGAATAGGTTTATATTTCATACTATACTTAAGCCAAGGTTTATTTTACTTGGTCTAATAGAAGTTTCAACCAGTAGCTAGTCCACGTTTTGTAATAAGGCCGATTAAATTGTTTTACTTTAATATTTTTTAAATTAGTCTGTAATACTAATAATAATTATTTAATCATTTATTAGTTATATTAATACGACCATTGTGATATTAGAAAGTTTAAAAATGCTTAAAAGTGTGATTTAAAACTTCCTGCTGGTCGGAAATTGTGTTATCCGCATCCATTAAGTTCTCATGTAAATGAACCTGTAATTATTATAAGAATAAAGATTCTTTAAACACAACAATATCGATTATAATCTGGCTTCTGTCGCCTTTGACGATACCCTGAACTGCCGAGCTCCGCAAAGGTTAGTGTTAATATACATATAAGGATATGTATTTATAGTTGTTGAAAAGATACGCTGAGGAGTTTCTTGCGCCGTTTCTTCTCCTCGATGTAAAAGCACCTTTCAAAAACGGTGGTAGAATCAAAAAATGACGTTCATAAGTGTATTGAAATAATACCTATATCAATAAATGATTTTGATTTTGAATTTGAATTTCCGGCATGGGATTGGAGACAGTTTTCTAGATCTCCAAAATATATCCCGTTGAGATGAGAGATTTATCTCTGCTAAACTTACCAAGCACATTTTAGGGCTTCGAACCATCGGTTGGGAAACAATTCATTCAAACCATCCCCGTTCCACGGATCAGAGAGCAAATTGTTGGTCATCATTGATTTTCACGGCTTCTCTCTGTTATTGATAATTATATCGGATAGGCGCCATCACGGACAGACAGCGAACTATAAAACGATTACGGCTAACTATAGGTGGGATTCGTTAATAACATTAACATGGGTACAATGTTTTATGTGTAAACGGTCTTCAATAAGGGGCGTATTTAATGTTATGTCACATGTGGACAAATATGAGATTTTTTTTATGCATACATATATAAAAGAGCAGACGGGCTATATAATGGTAAGCCATAGTGTCTCATGGATACCATTGTTGCGGCGTAACGGAACGTCGCGGCCACTTACGCATCTGTAACATATCGCCTAATCTGTGCGC
>DWJN01002896.1:0-14462 GCA_018248895.1 Carystus phorcus
GTTTGATTTCAGAATGTACAATTTTGATATTTTTACGCCCTTAGGTAAAACTGAATAAATTTTCGATTTCTTCTTCATTTATTAAATGTAAATGAATTTATTGAAATGTAACAAGTATTATTGATTTCAAGATCTATTATAACTGTACTAATTATTTTAAGGTTTCGATAGAAACGGGATAAGTAATTTTATTTCAATTGACAATTCATTTCCATTTACGGACAATTTATGTGATTCCTACAAAAACCGGCTGATAGATAAGAATCGGAAAGAAACTGTTGATCTTATACATCCTGAAAAATGTTATCTCTTAATATTTTGTTACTTTGAATAATATTGCTCCGTTAGGATTAAAAGAAATTTTAAAGAGTAAGTTAAAGTAAGTTAATCAGTATTCATATTCACGTAACGGAATGCATACAGCCTACATTCGGTCAATGTGTTCACATTTCCTGCGTCGATCCGGCTTGCTAGTCACTAATCATAGATTCGCTTGAGCTTGCGTGCCTGGCTGGTTTTCCTGAATAAAAGTGGGATCTTATCATATTTATAGAAACTAGTCATTACAAGGAAATTCAGTCGCGTTTGATACGTCAACGAGCATTGTTTTATTGATTGCTTCTATTAAACGATTGTTAATAGCTTTCGTATAGTGATAGTTTTAAAAACATGTATTATTAAGAGTTACATAATTAATTACAAATGTTTTTAAAATAAGGTTGACGAAGAAAAACAAATGATTGTACTATTAGGTAAGCAATAGAAATCGTAATTCTTTTGTAACTTCCATTACGTTAGTTATGTTTTCTTTCTTTGAAATAACAATTAACAGTTTTATTTCAATCTGTTTTACTTCTTGAACGTCAATAACAAATTGTACTGGCACATGCGTGTACCTAAGCATATATAAGTTTGTATTTCTATTTGGTTTCTATATCGAGTTCGTTAACCATTGTTAAACAAGTACAAGCCCTTAACGAGCTATGGGGCTTAATTGATATCGCAACTGTATTTTCTCATACGCCTTTTGTTGTTTGTCGTCTTTGCTTTTATTGTCCCTAGAACATTGTGAAGTTTGTGTCTGTCGTGTACTTTGTAGATTACTTAATTTGTAACAGCTTCATAAAACTATCTTGCATAATTTTATTAACTATTTTCTTTAATTATATTTGTTACAATATCCTATTTATTGTAAAGATTTTGTTGAAATTTTATAACTGACAATTAATTATTATAGTCATTTAAAGGTAACATTTCTCTTACTATGATATTAATAAATTATTTTGCGAGTTATTGTTCATCCATTAGGTTGAGATTAATATCTGTACGAGTGGTTTACTCTCGTTCATTTCTTTCGCAACAAATAGTGACAATAAATCTCTCTCCATTTCTTCTAGCGTAACGACAATGAATGTCATTTTTTGTGCTGCTACCATTAGGTAATAGTGGTCGTCGGCCACTAGCGGTGATACATCAGAGGCTTTGGAGCAGTTGCGTAACTGTTGTTATCTCACTGCCATCCGATAATACAACAATGTTAATGTAATAACGGGCACAATTTTCTTAATACCTTGATATAAAGTCTGAAAATCACTGAAAACTGTAGTTTATGTGACTCACTTTGTAAACCTACATAGAAATCCTTTAAATACCTTGAACATACCATAGAATAAAATATGACGTTTAACAGTAATTTATGTTAAACTTGGACAATAGGTTTTCTTTGTCTGCGCGTGGTGTTGAATGTTAAGATAAAAGATTCTCGTACATTATTCGAATTCATATCAATTTTCTAGATGTTGTCAAAAAAAGTTAAGTCATCATTGAGATAACAAATAAAGTGACAATTTCGTTTCATGTTGCTTTGATAAATATTGATAACGAGCACAGAAATTCACTAATGACTTAATTTCAAATTTATTTCTCTAGCGAACGATTATTTGGACATAGTCTATTCATTGCGATACTTTTGCTGTCTTGTTTCCTAACTTTGACATCTTAACCTTTGATAACTGCTTATTAATTTTTGCGAAAGAATTTGACATACGCACATCGAAATAGCCCCGATCTTTCATTACGACACTATGAAATCAAATTTCCGATTAAGATAACCAAGTCAAATTTATTAATAGTTATTGTGTTTCTATGCTAAGATTCAAATTCAACAGAGAGAATATGAAACCATGAATAAGTTAAACCACGTTCTACGCATATTCTATTGCCTTCGTAACATTCTGCCCTCGTTATTCGACACTAACAATGTAAACATTGTCTGAGTAGAGCTCATTTCCCATTGCAATCAAAGATAAAAAATGCCTTTAACATTATCGCTTATTCAATCTACTCTTAATGGGTTCAGTCCATCTATCAGAATATCGATCGGCTTATCTAAATTGCTTAGTCCTTGTTGCGTTTCAACTAACATTTCAACATATTAAAAGCAACATATCAGAACCTTAGACTGAAAATAGACCATAGTTTTTGTCTTATTTTATCAGTTGCGTCAATCATGTCACTTTTGATTCAATAGGCTAGCCTTGTAAGTCATCCGTCGCTTCGATGCACGGAGATGTTTTGCAGGATCTCTAATTACAAGCCGACGTCGCGGTACATTTGTTAATAATTCATTAACCAGAGAGTCGACATTCGCTTTCTACGGATCAATATGGATGATATAAGGAATAATTCATTATTTTGTTTCAGGCTCGAGCAATTGGCGATTCCGATTACGATTTGACCACGAAATCCTTGGAAGTATTGACTTTAGACGTTTTACAAATACGCTGTCACTTACGCAACTTACCACCGTCCTGAAGAAACTGAGGGAAACATCAGGTGACGCATACTTGTGTGATGTGCCGGAAACACCACATGGAACTGCAGCTGGAAGTTACCTGATCAAGGCCGAGCACTGTGTTCGAGTGCTGAATGACGCATCAAGATGAAGTTCTCGACTGGCTCCAGCTCGAGCAGCCTCGCCAGCGACTCGCTGTCCAGGAAATCCACTCTGTGTATTTATACGGAGGTCGATGCTCCACCGCCGCCGCATTGCGAAAGGGTAAGTTCGGCTTTAATAATCATTATTCCGTTACGGCCCAACGATTTTCTTGAATCACACGTCCCTACAAGCGTCGTGAAATTAATAGCCGTATAAAGTGTCAGAAGTCCTTATGTCAAGACCGCTGACATGGCTTAAGAACAGCTTTCTACGTGACATAGAAGGCTAAACGTAAACCTAAAGCGCTCAAGACATTTTAACACTAATAGTAGTTCATGTAACTACTAAAAGGATATTACTTAAATAGGTGCAAGCTAACTATCAGCGTTTCTTACGCAACGTTAAGTTTATTATACAATAAAAGCTACAAAAAATACAATATTATATGTATTAAAGTGTATAATTACATTAATCAGTAATTGTTACATGGGATTAATAGCAGCATCTTTGTAACGAAAGACGTTTCAATGAACTCGTATAAAAACTAAATCAATCAGTAAGTACAGTTTAAGGTCTTTTTGATCTCATCTCCAAAGACAGGTCAAACACATAATAATGTTTATGTAAGCAAGTATAAGAAAATTGAGTGATCCCAAACAATGAAAAATCAAAACTACGTAATGCGTACCTAATAACAGCGTGGGCATAAAGTTAATTCATTATGGACTCGTAAACAAGTAGACCTACGGGGAACGAAATAAAAAGTCTTGATACCATTACATTCCATCTTAGACATAATCGGCTTTAAACGCAAAAAAGCGAAAGCTGCTACTAATAAGGTAATACAACCAAAATATTAAACCGACTCAAGTTCTGAACGATTTGCTTTCGATTTTTCACCAACGAGTATAGCACATTAACTTTCAGTTTCATATGACGATAATAACGATATCGTATTAAGAAAAACAATGTAAAAAGCAGTACGTCCGGGTTGTACGGAGCATTCGAGAGAAAGTGGCATGTCATCTGGTAGCGCCCCGAGCTCACCAGTTGGGTCTGATTATTTTGCAACACCTTCGCATATTTATTTTATCATCTTATCCAATACACCACCGGTTCCTGTTGCGTTAACGACCGTGCAAAAATATGACGTCGTTAAATTTATAGTATCTGCTTTAGCACTTAACGTTAAATAAGTTAAATCGAGGTTTTAACAAAAATTATATGCCTGAATTGAGATTTAATTGGAATTCTTAGTCGTTTTCAGTTTAACTACCTACATGTTATTCATTATCAGCCAACTAAATTGCAAGGTTGTTGTAATCATTATTATTCAATTAGTATGATTCAATACTCATTTTAATCACTCCAATGCTCGTAATTTTATTCATCTCATGTTTTTTTAATATTTCCAGTATCACATTTCTGTCTTTAATCTTGCTAAATGATGTCTTCGTAACAACCTTCAAATCTTATCCAACAATTTAATAGAAATCGTTACTAATTTAACAATTAATGAAAGGAATATTCAGTGATTTCTGATTTATGATAACTACTACCGCCGTAATAAGTAATAATGTTTCTAACGCCATGATTGTGTTTCTAATGTTGCGGGAATCGTTTTCCTTTCGTGCAGTCGTATTACATCAAGGTCGGTATTGTTCAAACTATCACACGTGATGATCTTACTCTAAATGTTCAGTACTTTCACATCGTACTGTATGCGTCTGATATAAGCAACTTCTTTTCTAGTATTGAATGCCATTGCCATGTCATTATTATTGACATTAGACCTGCATTATACCAACTAACATTTTAAATGGTCGCGACTTGTTTATTCAACTGCTAACAATAAATTTTAATTGAACTAATTGTAGCGCGCATTGCCTAATTAATCCTACTTGGCCCTACCTACGTTTATTGTAAAAGTACACAACACAAAGGACAAAAGGAATTACTCATACGCTTATAGGTTACCGAGTACACCGAACCAACCAAGAAAGTTATCGTAACGTATTATACAGAACTGCATGTGCTATGTGTGTACGGACGGCGCAGTCAATTTAAATCCAATACCATAGATGTTCTTTGTAATGTAAAAGTAATACACAAGAGGTAAAAACTCAACGTAATACAGTAGCCGGATATTTAAATATCTCGTGACAGACGGATGACGGATCACTTTCGCCGTGTAGTGTAGGCGTTTAATCAACGGATCAAACGACTGTTGATGCCTAAGCTATTGTTCTGTCGACCACGACTAATAAACTCGCGGGCGAAGGGAGAAAGTTGTTCTTAATGACTGTTTATGACACTTATCGGACGTGAACTTAGCTTCGCGATAAAGTGTCATTGTCGTCAATCAATAATATTGTCGTCATTGTTCACGTAAGTGATTCTACCAACTGAATAAAACCCGTGGCACATTTTCCAGCTTTAACTCACGTGTTGTTTTCTCCGCTTGTAACTTATGGTCGCCAATTCAATAATGTACATAGTCAAATATTTATTCAGTTGATTTCGTCACAACGACCTCAGTTTCGTTCCGCTTGTTTATCGGAGTGTGTATTTACGCTCTTTTTATTTTATAGTAATCTGATACCTGTCCGTTTACCGCCAACTTGTGGTTAGGGTTTGCCTGTTTATGCTGAGTCCGTATTAATTTCACGCTTTTGTCTCCTCAAAGTACCCTTTGTTCACCCACGCCGTGAACAAATACTACCTATTGATTTATCGATAGTATCTTATCTCCATCGAGCGTTTGGATCATAACTTTAATAATATTATCTTCTTGATAATTTTATATAAAACGTGTTGTATTATCAAATTCCATTTTATTAGCACTTAGCCAGACGATATAAGGTCGAGAACTTTCCTTTACGAAAATGTTGATAAGCATGTTTCTGCGTATTGCTTTCTCACTTCGCCGAGCCGGCTTTTGAGATAATAACTACATTCCTGCAGCCACATAACGATAAGCAGATAATTTGCGTAAACAGACTCCCAGTGCCGTGTATGGGAGTCTTCTCGCACCTGGCGCTGCGAACTGGAATGTTGGCATTCCAGAATGCAATCTCTAACTCCATCCAACTATTGGGTCATTATTTTAATAAGCTTTTCAGTTCATAATGACACGGCTGTGGCGTCGCGTGATCGTCCTTGGACTGAGCGTGCTCGAGAGCACGATTCTTTTTCCTCGGAGCGTTGTTTGGAAGAAGTTACATCAGCAGCTTGCGTCGAATAATAATGCTCGATTGAAATTAGCACAGAAATATCTGAATGTTACACTTTGCCATTGTCTTGCGTCCATCGTATTGCTACGTTCAAATTTTCTTTAATGGAAAATATGTAACCTCGTGCTGGTATTTATTTATCACATAAAATAAATATGTATATTATTTTGTTAGTTCTATCTCTTCTGGCAAGAAAGTTTGAAAAAATTATTCGAATTCAAAATCATTTATTCAAGTAGTTATTGTCTCAAAACACTTATGAACGTTATTTTTTTATTCTACCGCCGTTTTGGAAATGTGTTTTTAAATCGAGGAGTAAAATCACCAATGCCCACACTAGGATTTCCTATGCCGGGGGTGCAATGGACACACAAAAACCGAGAACATCAATTTAAAGTTATCATTCAAATGTCTACTCCGCTTGGAAACGAACTCAGGACCCTTCGACCAGCGTTTCAGAAAGGTGACCATTATTATCCAAACTTGCCTTCATTTTTACGTCATTTGAGGAAATATATGAAAAGATACCCATTTAAGAACGATTCTTAAACCATAATTTATTGTTCCAAATTTTCTATTATTAAGATGATTCTTGTTAATTGGATCCACATGTGTATATAAATTGTGTTCATCTTTGTGGCTTCCACCCGCTGTAACCCTTTCAATCCGGTCCTAATCGAGTCTATCGGCTGTAAATTTATTGTTTTCACGTCTCGTTAGCGCAAACCGCAGTATCGTCGCTTTCATCGCTAAATGACCCTTTACTTGTTAGCTATTATTTGTCTTGAACTCTAAACCGCTTATTATACCCTAGTCATATGTTACGTGCCGTACACATTAAATATGTTTATAGTACTTTCTCCGAATACAAAGATTTTCGATAACAGTTGTAACTTTAACGATTCATTTATTACGGGTGCTATTGTATCCTGAGAATTCGAATTGCGCAATATCACGATTTCCCGAATAAAATTTCTCTCCCAAGCAAGATATCGATTTTATGGCTGTTAGAAATGGTTATCTTCGTTTTCTTTTTACTGCATGGATTTTGTTTATTAAGTATAATATATGTAGATGTCAGAAAGATGGAGCTTCATATTATCAGCTTTGATAAAGAGGTATTATAAGTACCACGCCGCGTAATCACGTGTTGTTGCATTCCAAAGCGTAACACTCAATGACCTCATTTCTTAGTTAGTTACGGTAAAGTTGGAGAGAAAAATAATGTTTTCGAAATAATTTTTCACCGTATATTTTAGTCCACTGAATTTTACATTTGTAGATATGCAACAATACATCAATGTTGCTATGTTTATTTTTGTGTTTGTAATATTTATTTTTATTAATTACATATGCATCTACTGCATATTATATAAAAATATTAGCGTTCTGCATGTCTCCTATACCTATATAAACTATTTGTGTGCAAAATTGTACTCCTCCGTCCGCGCAATTTTCTTCAAAAGACGTCCAAAGTTTTTGCTTCACGTATTAATATATAGATTAGACAATGGACTTGCCCCAAAACTGACGTCAGCTATTACCCCATTTGAAGCCAAACGTAACAGATTTACGGTAGAGAGCACGCAAGCTTGCGTAAACCCCGTCCAGCGATGTATCTCAGATAGCCGGTTGCAGGAAATTACACGAGATATAATACGACACGCAATATGCAACTACCTCTCAGACTATTGCACATTGCACGCACTGAAGAACTTGGTAGGGCTGGCCACTCTGCAGTTCTTGATATAGCTAGAAGTACAATATACATAATTATATACGTGGAATACATTAATTCTTCTGTTCTTATATGCCACTCAACTCTTCAAACAGTTGATTCGATTTGGTTTCCGTTCACAACTTGATCCGCTTTATATGTCTAATTAATTCATATACTAACGGTTCATAAAAGAATAATATAGAAAGTCTTTTAAAATAATTTTTTGGTATATTTATTAACAAGATATTGAAAATTATCATTTAACGTGTATTTTCACGCTCAGTTGTTTAGGTCTATTCCAATTTAGAACATAATAGCTTGTAAGTTGCCTATAACTAGAGAATAAACATATCTACTATAACTGATGTATAATTTACTCCGGCAGGAAATTTAACTGGGTACACTTAGAAAATGACCAATAACTTATGTTCATAATCCAGAAATCAAACAAGATATACACATTCTATATAAGAAGAATATAGCAGAAGATTAAAGTTGTAAGTTATTAGTAGACCCGGCGAACTTCGTATCACGTTGGAACATTTATCTGTTTTTGCTGGGCGTAACGTTATATAGCATTCCTCGATCAATGAAATCCAAAACAAAACTCAGTCACTTCGACTCAGTACTTCCTACATTAGCAAATAAATTAACTCTTCAGCTTTATAATTTTACTATAGTAGTTAAAAGAACAAGGTTTGCCTAATCCGCTACTACATTACATAAACGGTATGTAATCCATTATTCACGGCCGACAATTTTATAGACCCGTTTCGATTATTTTATAGCCGCACAAAGTAGTAATTGTGGCTAACTTACCCACCTTTGTTCTTGAGGTAACTATGTCATTGTGTTACTTCTTAACTTCAGTTATTTAAAACCTATTTGTGGTACCACTTGGATTGTACTTACAGTCATATGTTCTGCTTTTGATATGTACAACGAACGCTTTGTAGATTTCTTATTCTACTAACAGATCAAGTACTATTCTTACCTTACTCCTTTTGTAGCTCTTCTGTTTGAAAATATTATTATTATGATGTCCATTAATAAATAATCTCGTTTTTATAGACAACTTGTTTCATCTTTTTCATTCATCAACCTTCCTACGGCTACTGCTGAATGCTGCTTTCTACCTACCTTACCCTTGCGTTACCTTAGCTTAAAGATCGTTCAATTGACATGATATTGCTCATAGCAACATGAGGCAGCGTAAGTTGACAAACGAGCAAAGTGAATTTTCAAAACACATGCCATATTAAAGTAACACTCTCGTTTTTCCACATCTGCATTTTTAACAGCTGGCACAGATTTGTCAGTTAAACAAAAAAGGAATTAGCCCTAATCTGTAAGCTGTTACAATACCCGAAGCCTTAAAACTAATGAATACCTACTACGTGGCGGGAATTCACCGGATCTATAATAGGATAACGTTACACAAGAGAAGCTTGAACAATAGGCTTAGACATGATAAACGCCTGGGAACAATTTGTACTGGGAATATTTTTTCTAGGCACTCTATTTGTATCCTGCGTCTACAAACTTGTGCTTATAATATAGCTAACATAGACCCAATTGCTATTAATGTATGAATTGTAATAAATTTAATAATTGTTGATATCATAGAACTATAACAGAAATTGTCCAAAAAGATTTACATGTCTATTACGAAGTCTAAAAAAACATGAACAACGTTGCGTATACTGCGATATATTTAAAATGATGTATTATTATACTCAATGTTACTTGAAATGAAAATAGTCCTGTGAAATCCATTTTTTTTCGTAAATTTTGTCCATGTCGGACAGCTCAGTATTTTAATTAAACCAGCATTCCTAAACTAATAGGTGTGTCGATCAATTAAGATGGCGCTTGAATAGTAATATGGTGGTTCCAGCACCTTCATTATAACGTTGAAGCAATGTACTTCAATAGAGCAGCAGGTGTGGCAGTAGTCACGCATATCATCAATCATTCTCGGTTTCTCCAGCCCATTTCTTGTTAGTTATGAGCCAAGTAAATTCCACATATCTGTTTCACATTTACATCGACCATGACATACTTGGTGCTGCCATCTGTCCAAATTGACGTCGTATCATGTATAATGCATGACGAATTCATAATTCTAAACGAATTCCTCGTAAACCGCTTTGGAGATTTGTCGCCATTCAGAGTACATTTGAAAGTGTTTGTTCTTCATAATTGAGGCTAATTTTCTTTTCTTTAGTTTGCGATGCTGTCTACTTAGCGTTATTTTAACTGTAAAAGGTTTCTTCATAAAATATTTAGAACGTGATGTGAACTTTTTTAATCTCTAATATAATCTATATTTACCTGAAGTGTGGCTACAATCTTCACTATATGTGTCTAAGCTCATAAATCTTTCGCTGTTACAAAAATTAACAGTGCATTTAATATACCATCTTTAAATTATTTAACTTCCCAAGTTTACAACTATGTGTATATAAGTAATGAATCTCTAACATCTAAAACAACTAAAGTCTTTAGTCAATGTACCCTTTCCATGCCTTTGTTCAATCTTTTGTTAAGACCAAAGAGATTGAAAAAACTTAAATGTCTTTCAGACAAACGGGACAGAATTAAATGAGAATAACTCTTTTATCAGACGATTTTAGACCAAGGCTTAAGTTTCACTGTGACCATTGAGATGTGACAAGTGACATTCGAAAGTGGACGTCACACGTCAGTTAACACTCATTATATAGATCATTGAGACAATAAATGAAGATTTATCTTACGATGTAAGGACATGAGTAATATGGCGTCGGTACGAAGCTACAGAGACAAAGAACAACGGGTAATAGTGGCGGGAAACCGATGGAGCAAATGTCAGCGTATTGTCAAGAATGAGTTTACGCATACGGCACCGTTACTCATAAATTTTCACTCCTTTTTAGTATCGAGGTTAATAAGTAACGAATATTAATGACAATTGACACGTACTTCATGCTTGAACTATTCTGTCAATTTGCAATGATTGAACCTCGGAAATAATGAAACGAGAGATGAAATTTGACAGCGTACATTGCATAAATCGGATATGATCCGTTATAATGAATAAAATAATCTAATGATAATTTTGGTTGGTGAATAGATTAATCATTTATAATGAACAGAGTAATCAAATAGGCGTAACTAAAATCTCGGTGTTGACATCGTAGACATGTAGCATTGTTGGTGGTGATTGTTTGCTGAGAGGTATCAGGTTCTATTCTCAGCTGTATATTATACGCCGATATTTCAACGCCTTTGCATGGATCGTGGTCACGGCTGACCTATTGCTGAGAAATCATTTTAAAATTCTTTAAATTAACATAAGCTAGCTTTAGTTTGTGGTAATGCAATTTAAAATAATGAGCTGTTTCATAATAATCGCAATTTCAACAAAAGATTTTTAATATTGCTTAAAATAAAGATATAACATTGATGGCCTAACAAAGGATTGCATTACCCATGAATATTGATCATGAGTTCACGACACGACGTCTTTACACTAACGTTTGCTAATTTTTAATCTGCTGTATTTAAATCGCTTAATCATGTCAATTTTTTATCGTATTAACAGAACATGCACAACTGCTACTAATTATGCAGATAATGTTGTGATAATATACATTCGTGAAGAACCTTTTCATCAACAAATATCCATTCTTCCATCACCCTTCGCATGTCGACTGCTGCGCCTCCCCTAAGTTACGCTACTTTGAGCCTTCTGAGTCCAGCATATGTCCGTTATCCTCTGGTCATCAGTCCACCTAGTCGGGGATGTCCTATTTTACAACGAGAATCTTTCTTCCCCAACGATTGTTGGTCCTTCGAGCTGTGCCCTTCAAACAATAAGTAATACTGACATTGAAAAATTTACCTAGACCGACAATGACGTAAGAGGCGATAAATAAGCCTTGCTTAATTAGGTCAGTTGGTTTGGTTTGGGTTTCGTATTCAAGGCCAACAAACCGCATTGAAGCAGCGTGGTGAAGTATCCTCTAGACCTCCTCAATGATGAGACTCGTACTGTTTAGAAGGACATCAATGGATTTAAGCTTTTATTAAAGAACTTCTATCTTTACTGGCCGACAATGCATAGGTGATGTTTTTGATATCTGTCTAAAGGTAACAAGGACCAATTATAATCTAAAGGTATCACCGATGTATTCTTGCCTGAGAAAAAGGAAAGTAAGAAAGGTTATTATTTATTTATTTATCTGGTAATCCAACACCGTTTACATAAAATTATATCTGAGACATAATGTGCATAATAATATTCTAAAGCCAAAAACGGATTACACAAGGAATTTTAAAACTATAATGAACAGTTGCTTTTTATCATCTACGTATAAGAGTGTGTGTGTGTGTGTGTGAGACTGGTGTAAGTAAACAGTTTAGGTCTTCGGGTTTCCCCAATACATTTTCGACCAAAAAGTCTCGTATTATAACCAGCTTACCTATACTGGGAAGAAACTCGCCTCAGTTACTGAATGAAGTCGTAGAATGTTCTGAAAAATTTACTAAGCTATTACACAGAGCATTTATCATTTACGTAGATGGAAGTAACTCCCCCACTACAATAAATTGTAAATTACTCGGCTATAAATAACCTTCGCAATAAACCACTCTTATTCTATATGGGCCTAAAGCATCTAGCTGGCTCCTTCAAGCGGAAAATGATATAGACGTTCACCGTCTTATCAAAGACTTCGCTATACTTGGAACTTGTACAGTCCTAACCTAAACCAGTAATGCTTAGTAGTAATGCTGGATTTAAAAAACGATACGAACGAAAATTGTCTTTGAGACGGATGTCTCTTGATAAAGAAATGTACCTATTTAAAGTCATGGGTAATTTTCCGAAAATTTTCGACTAATGGATTTTTTCCAATTTTAAAAAATTTTAAAAACACGTAGGTATAAACTTAAAAATAACAACTTAAAAACTTAAAGATCTTTTTAACTGACCTCAAAAAAAGGAGGATGTTCTCAATTCGACTGTAATTTTAAGTGTTCCCTCATATTTTACTGGCTGTACTGAGTTTGATGATTCTTTTTATATTCTAAAGGTGGTGGTTGTCACGTGGCAACTATTAAAATTTGACGCCTGACGATTAGTTTTTGAGTTTTTAGTTTGTTTGTATTTTTCAACATTTAAATGTCCCCTAACTTAAAACAATTTCCTACATCATTAAAGATTTATAGATTTATTGTAGCATCAAAAACATACTTACAGTTGTGTACAGTGTGTTCATATTTAAAAACTGTGTCGCTACTGTTTATGCCCACCTCATAATATTAAAAATAAAAAATATTACATAAATTAAAATAAAAAATTAGTTCCTTTTTCTGGACTTAAATTCGCAATATTTAAGTAAACCGTGACCTAAAATAGCTTATCTGTAAGTAATGAAACTAATGGCTTCCTCGACCGGAAAATACGGCGTCTAGCCGGCAGACGCAATAAGTTTATTAGGCCACATTCGGAATTGAGTGTATGCAAAATTCGCGTGAAATTGCTATGCAGCAACATAGCCGATTCCGTATCGGCTCGCATCGGTACTCATGGACGCAGTAGGCGTTGCGTGGCCTGACTGGCCAGTAATGGACGTGCAGTTGAAGCGATTTTATATCCCGTTTCCTGGTTGTTTGGTGTAGTAGTTGTAGTTGATTTTTGTATAGGCTTTTAGTAAGTTAGTGCGTCCACCATCTTAGGCATCATCACCATTTAACATCAGGTGGGTTGACGTCAAGCATTAACTTGTCGAAGGTAAAAAAAAAGTCTGTTCCAAATGACAGGATTTTCGTTTATTTGTTTTATTGCCAACTGTACTATAATTAATATAAAAATATACATACGATTAGTACCTACGTAAAGATTCACTTACTCTATCTTTGTTTTCAATACCGAAATCATGACAAGAAATATTTTATTTTAAAATGTGCGCTCATTAGAATTACATTTCAACGGATAAAATATGTACATACGTAGGTACATATTATGCATTTTATAATAGTTTTTATTTTCTTCAACATAGTGTATTTCGCCGAATAAATGTTGGCAACCATAATTATTAGCCTAGCCAGTCTTCATTATTTTATCATTTTATCCGTAAGTTAAAGATGAAAATGTAATTATGATCCTAGTTCTCGAGCTAACTTTTATTCGACTTTTAAACGGAACTAATTGGTTGTTTTCAATATTTTGATCAAAGTTAGCAAAAAAAGATTTGAACCTCGTTCTCACACACTTGAGTTCAAATCATGACCAAAACTAATTGAGACCAATTGGATTTCTTCAATTTTTTTATTCAAGTCAGCAATTACATGCGAACGGATATAAATATCTGGTCATCTCATAAAATGAAGAATATTTTAGCACGATTCTTCGATGTTATGTTCCCGTTTGATTATCATATTGATCTTCAAATCAAGAGTAAAATCGGCTTTTACTAAGTTAATATGAATTACCACCCAAGACTACATGACCGCTTACCATCAGGTGGGACTGTAGTCAAGCATTAACTTATAATTAATAAAAAAACTTAGTATCCTTTAAAAC
>DWJN01002897.1:0-14461 GCA_018248895.1 Carystus phorcus
CCCGAAGGCCTCCGACATGGTTTGACGACTGCTATATTCATAGCAACCGGGACCGACGGCTTAACGTGCCCTCCGAAACACGGAAACGCTCAAGGAATTTTTGCCACTAGCGGTCATCCATCCAGGTACCGACCGCGCCCGCAGTTGCTTAACTCTGTCGATCGCTTATAATCGACGCGAGCCGCCGGGCTACGAGCGCTTCTAAGACTAAATTAAAATAAAACTAAATTAAAGTAAACGAAATCTATGCGTTAATAACCGAGATAGTAATAGTGCTAAGTATCTTATTATTAGTGTAAAGTATCATTATAGGTAGCGGTAAAGCGAATGGCCGGTTTTATGCCTAACTGCTTAGGGCGAATTCAACCGAAGTTGTATAAATTAGACAATTTTAATTATAAATTGTTAAATGTCGTCATTTTAATTCGACAAAATCATGTGCATATCTTCTATCTAAACATATTATAAAATACAGTCCCTCCACTGCGTCTTTCTGTCTGTGTGAACGCGCTAATCTCATAAACTACCAAACGGTCCACAGATTTTCAAACGGATATCACATTTCATAATGGTTGGAGTGGTTTTCGTGTATAATGCAATTATATTTTGAGTGTATTGTATGAAATATGAGATTATTGATGATATCGGAAAAATTCAAGCCGATTGTGAGCTTTCATCGAAAACGGCCTAAACCCTTTGACATATAGCAAAATAATGTATGGTTGAAAAGTTCACATTTTATAGGTCAACACTCTACAATAATTAAATTGTAAAATATTGATATGATAGAAAAGGATATATGGTAATAGTTCACTGAAAGTTCAGCACTGAAAGAAAGAGTTATAGTAGTGATCGAAATAAGGTACCAGTATAAGTTCTCATCTTTACTACTCTAATAATGCTGAATTATACACGAAAATCATCCTCTTAAATCACTCGGTCCATTATTAATTGTATGAAAATCCGTTCGATAGTTTTTGGGATTAGCGCATTCAGACAGACACGGCAGGGGAACTTGTTATAATATGTATGTATTAGAAACATATAAGATTAATACAAATATAATTATATTACGCACACCACTCACTTAACTCATATAAATGCATATTATATCTAGGTGTATTATTAATACGTGAAGAGGAAACTTTGTACCCCTTTTTAAGAATAAATCATACATTGACTAGTGTGATATAAGATAGCTAAATAGGGAAGGTATGCAGAAAACTTAAATTTAATACGTATAACAGAAAATAAAATATAGCACGTTCATTGTTAACCTTCATATTGTCAATGTGAAGTAAAGATTTAATAAATGTATTACGGACGAATTTCGACTGCAAACTCAGGGTCTGTAGTACATTTTATTCCGCTAGAAAATTAACGCATGAAGGATATTGGAAGAACCCTAAACCTTTTACGCGGAAATAATCCAATCAGGTATTCCTTTTCAACCCTTTCTTTCTTTGTCTAACAAACTTTAAAAAATATTGATATTCCTGCGTTGTAAATATTCTATTTCATTATTACCACTTGACTTTTCAAAGTAACAAAATGTATTACTAAGTCCTAAGATAATTTTTGCTTACTTACTTTTAACTAACAGAAGTAATAATAAATATTTAAAATTTCTTACATCGCCATAGGTCCGAACTATGTGCAGGCTCGTTGATGTCGGTCTTTATTACGACGCAAATTCTAGGGTTTAGTTTAAAATTCGTTAACATGAAGACTTTTCGATTTTTCACATCAACTACACTCGAGCGCTTGTTAGCCACTTTCCTTTGATAAGTTAAAATACGTCTGATGCTCGAGTTCATGATAACGAGTTAGCTTGTTATCGCAAACGGCTTCGTCTTCCAGGTATCTAATAATCTTCATATTCAGCTGAGATTTCTCAGTTAGGTTTTGCTCTGTAGTTTATACCGGGTGTTTTTCTTATATGGATACGAAGATGCGCGTAGGACTTACGAATTGATTAATAGATAATTAATTAGTCACTAGCCATTTCAAAGTAAAATATACATAATGCGCGATGAGTTACATATAAAATTATAATCAGTCTGGGAAGAAAAGTAGCTAATATTAGATAATAGTGCTCTTGATCGGAACTATGATAATTCTGGTCGTATGAATTAACAAGCAAGAAATATTTTGTAGCTGGACACAGGTTCCATTTTTCGATTTAGTGTTTTTATTATTTCTATAGTATTTATAAAAAGTTCTTATATGATAAAGCTTGCCTTGATAACGGAGTTAGACGATAAAGAAAGAAAAATATTTATTCATTGAAATCACGTTGTAATGCAGGATTCGTGCATTTGAAGCGAGAAAAGGTCCGCTACATTGGCTTCCTTTCTTCGAAGACCTAGCTAGACCGTTACTGATTGGTGGCCTTTGTTGAATGATAGCTGTGCTAAAATGCCGTACACAAATTAATATGTGTCCGGCGTATTGATTAGCATTGCATTAGTATGTACCACCGTGATGTTTGCCAAGCACTTGACTCAAGAAATATTTGAGTAACCGCACTTTGACGAAATGTTCTTTGTACGCCATCTTATGTGGTATTCGATTTCGAAAGACTAATTAGATATAGAGCCGGCTGCCTAGAAGTATCTCGTAACCTATAAATAAATACTTGAAAGTTTTCTTCTTTGAAGATAATTTGAGTTTATAAACAGCTAGTTGTACCCGGCGCTACTCATATCAAAAAATCAACATTTCGACTGTAACTCATCAATCATGTTTCCAATCGGTATAATTTTGGTACCAAAACCTTTATCAGAGAATTCTAAACAAATTTGCTACAGACCTGAATGCTCTATCTTCTATCATTTCAGAATCTATAAAGGACATACAGACAAATATTCATTTTTATATACAAAGATATATTTTATATTTTAATGCTGTTATTTTTTTATTATTCAGGAAAATTATATTGACAAATATGACTTATAGTTTGTTACACTGTATTATATACTGTGTCATGATGCTCTAACTAAGTATGTAATACACTCTATCTGAAACTTAACTCCCGTTATTCATCGAAACTTTTTCTATGAAAATGAAATGCACGCATAGTTTGCGTAAAGGTTATAATAATAATGACTTGTCGATTGTTGGCGAAAGCTGTCGCAGGCGGGGACAGTGGGGACAGCGGGGACAGCGGGGACAGCGGGTCCATTGTCTGCGCTGAGTCACTGGCGGCGCTCGCGCAGCTATTTCTGTGCGTCCTGCGTAGGCGGCGCACCGTAGTCCACATCACTAGATTCTTAGACCGCTCTGAGATACGTACTAAGTACGCAAAATACCGTCTCTACTTCAGAGATACTCGTACGTACTAAGTACTCAAAATACCGTCTCTACTTCAGGTTATTCAATATAAAATTAATATAAGTAATTAATCAACATTGAAAATGAAAAATTCTCTAGTCTTTTAAAAGTAGTCGCTTGGTTCGTTTCAGGAAATAACTCTTGATTACGAATTTCAACAAAACTTTGCACTGCCATGGAAAATATCGGTTGCAAAATAGTGACTATAATACGAAGTAGTAAGTAAAGTAGTACAGTACTAATTCTAGACAAGTCATAATTGTAATAACTTGCGAAATTCCCTCGCTTCGCTTCAGTATAAACTATTTAATTTTTTTCATAATTTTTCATTCATGTTTTCATCACACGTGTTGTGTCAGTATTAGATTGCATGAATTTTTATATCGCTTAATAATTTTAATTTCTCGATATTTTCTAGGATAATAACAAAAAATGTATGATGTAAAGGGCTGTAATATACAGGACATTCCAAAGGTAGCTAACGTATTGAATTTGATAGTAAATCGCATGTGTCTAAATATCCTTGAAATTATAACATTATATATGATCATTTTTTTAAACATTGAAATGGCTGTAGTATGTTTAAGTTTAAAGTGTACAAATTTTACTACAACTTTGTTAATTTGTAAATCTCCTTCATTTATTCCGTTAACACTTTGATTATACAACCGCAATCAAGGCACAAACAATAAACGGATATTTATAGGAGGGAATGTAAACATTTTCAATTAAGTACTTTCGCTCTTACATCAGCAAGCAAGTGGTTCACTCAAATATTTATTTTGCTTCTGTTCCTTCACAGCGCTGTGCACTTCTGATACTTATTGGTTTTGCTTCGCTACGTTTTAGTATGACGTCGTACTCCTAGTTTGAATCAAATATTAATATTTTTCTTATAGCGAAATCAATTGAAATAGACGTTCAATATAAAGCGTAGTTCTTTGACGGTCTTACTGCACCGAGAAGAGTGCCAGTTTTCAAAGCCTTTTAGCGCTTTTCCACTTAAACTCAATATTTCTGATATAATAAAACATATTTTTATTACGTTTATTTTAAGATTCTTTAATTAATATCAAAAAATATGCTATGTTTTTGGTAGTCAATACCAGTATCTAAATCAAAAAGTATTGATGCGCTCAACTCGAAGTTTGTATTAGTCACAAATGGAGTTATAAATAAGATAATTGCAATGGCTATATATGGCTAACATGTATAATATTAACATTTTATTTTTATGCATAATTGAACTTGCACTTGTAAATAGATTTTCATATTGTGGTCAATAAAGTTTAAATTAATAATTGAACCACTGATCAATCGAATAACGCTTCTGGTACAATTAGTTATTGGGTGTGTACCCGCTAGGATCAACATTTTCCTGAGCGTTTCCGAGCGTCGGAGGAGAATTTCACCTGCCACTTAAACAAGAATCCCACCACTTAACAACAATCGTTAAGCAAAGTCCGGACCACTTTCTGTTGAATAAAACTTTTGATTCTCTCTCATTTATCTCTTCGCATTGAAGCAACACCGTAAAGATTCTTCACGTCTTTTTAATTGATGAAATTTATTATTAATATTAATTGAAAGGAAAAATATTTTTTCGGTTCATAAATTCATGAACAAAATACAATCTTCAACGCTTAACCTCAGTTTAGCATATTAGAAAAGTATATTATTTCTCGTATTACAGACATTTAGTCGGCTTTAAGGTTATAAGATATGGGTTTTCAGATTACTATTGAAAGATCTAAAATATAATAAAAAATAATATCTATGATAATATTAAGCTTTGAAATTACGACAAATTATACAAGTAGAATACACAAAGACATTCAAAACAAAAGCGCCGTCTATAAAACTGTGTATTTAAAATGAATGACACTGCAATTGTTTCAATGGAGCTTTGAAAAAAAGGCGACATAATTATAACAAAACTTCTGCACCGGTATTTCCTACAGGCAATGAAATAACATTTATGGCTTTTACAGTTCATTGTAGATCTAGTTAAAAAAGCATTCGGATTGTTGAATTATATATATCGGTTTGCACTAATACTAATAAGGTTGTAAATAAAACTACTGAATGCAGCTTGGTCTTGTATATTGTTCCACGTGGGAATTAAGTTTCGTGGTCTAATGGCAGTCCTTGAATTCTCCGTGTGTTCGGATACTCGTACCGGGTGATAAACACATTAATATTACTTTCGATCTAAAACTAACCGTGAAATGTTTAATTTCTTTGTGTTTCTGGCCATGGGAACGATAGATGAAAACACTTATGTGCTGGGCGAAGAGGGTAAACCACGTGGCACAGGCACGCCATGAGCACTCACATTTGCCGTAGCAACCAGTATAGTATAACCAGATCAACGGAAAATTAACTAACTATTAAATCTATTATAAATCGTCAATTGTGTCATTTGATTTGATGAAGTCAGTTAAACAAAGCTGTTGAATTTTACTCTGCATCGTTTGTCAAAAAATAATTTTACAAACAATGTCAAATAATTTTGTTTTCTGATTTATTGTTGTTTAAGCAACGTTTCAGAAACACGACTTATTTGACAGAGCTTATAATTTAACTTACTTGTTAGTTCAACAAGATTTTGATCTGCTTTTCAGACACCGGCGGTATACCTTTCACATAGATAATTTATTTCAACATTGGAGGCGAGCACAGTCACTTGGCAGATATCGATCTACATTATTAGAGAAACAATCTGGAAATAGTACGTTTATATTGATGGTTATAATGTGTTGATGTGGGTGACCGTCTGTCCAGATGACCTGATAAAAATGTCCATTTTCGGCAATTCGCATCGAATGCAACTAAACTGATTTGTTCTCTGTACTTTGGACACGGCTGCTTGCGATGTACATACATACATTTCGTCCATTTTTGTTTCTGTATCACCACGCCGCGCCGCGCCGTGACGCTTTTCTCTTGTGCGATTCATATAATATTATCATCAGTAAACGTACCTAAAAACCTGCACGGAACACTAAAGGAACTATGAAAATTCATCTTTACAGACTTACTAGATCTGCCTCCATAACTCATAACTTATCACTATAGGTAAATGTCTTCTCCACCACAAACTACCAAATTCACCACTAAATAACTTGGCTCGTGCACGTACTTGACCTCATAAAACACACCATTTAACTACAAATATTAATCATAAACTTTATTTCAATACGTTATTAGTATGTTAGTAACAATAATTTTGCCTACTCCTAACCCCTCTCCTTGGGGAGAGAGTTGAAGCGGCCAGCGGGATGGCGCGTCAGCCTATAATTTCCAGCTTGTGTTAAAACGGGCTTAACACCGGCGCGCCTTTCAACCCGGGCCGTTATGTCGGACGACGAATTCCCGTATCCGCCGTCCGACCGGCTGTTGTTATGGGGGCAGGAGGTGCACCGCTGTCCACGTTTTCTCACTGTCGACCATGCATTTCACCACGATCGCGCGTAGCCCCACGCGGTCTTCCGCCCAGGCTGGGCAGTCCTCCAAGATATGAATGTTCACATGTCCTTGGTTTTGTACGAAGACAAGCATCTCGATTCCATGAGCCCAATAGTCAATCTGTGCTTTTAGTTTGTTAGCTAACTAAAATATAACGGATATTTGGGACCCTCATGAAAATATAACGTCATGATAGAAAAGGTACAAAAGAGAATTTTATACATATATATAAAATGAAAATGATGATGATGTATAAAAACTGTATTGATATTATATTCGTTTTTATGTTAATCATTATTTGTGGCAGTTATGGTAGGTAACAACACTGGAAAAAAGATTTAAGTGTGCTATACTGTTAAATTATTACCTATTATTTAAGAACAAAATAGATAACCCTTCTACTCTGTCTCACTGTCCATTGCTGGTATCGAAAAGGTTATGGCGACCGTAATTCCTTCGCCTGATCGCGGTTCCACTGATGCGCACGCCGCACGCACACAACCAAACTGCTTAACACTGTTTGCTCATGGTTCAGATGCTGACATATGACATAGGCCTCTGAATGCATTTATGTACGTATGTGTTAGTTACTTATGATAAAATGTATTATCAGCGTAGATACTCGTAATGGACCTAGTTTATTATGGCACTTATTGTAAAAAAATGGGTTTCAATACGCTTTGGCACCGTTGTAAGTACTACAAGCATCTGGTGTTAATAAATAAATAATATACGTACAGAAATATAATGACAAAATAATGTTATATCTGGGTTCTTATGTGTAAAAGCAGTGATTGCTGATTACATTATTTTTAGTTATTCATTCTCTATCCATTGGGATGAATCGATCCTTATCGATTCTTACAATTCGAAGTAACAGACTTAATCGCAAACTTCTACTTGTTAATTTTGCTTTTGGACGGTTTAATTAAATTAAAATAAAAGTTATTCCATACTATTTTCCTCGTTTCAATATTTTGTTAAATGATTGTGCTGAATTTTACACTTGGTCGAATGGTGCTTTGTTCATTGGTAGATGTATCAAAATTTATATTAAAATTTCGTTAATTTTAATGAAAACCGTACTATGAATTCGTACTCGTATATATAAGACCTAAGTTGATTATGGAAATTTTATTGATTTTTACACTTTTAAATACACACATCTATTAGTATATATCTACGTATACGTCGATTCGTGTACGTGGCACTAGAATACCCGTTTCTGTACATGAAATTAGTAAAACATTGAACGTGGTATCCTATTTGTTATCCATAACCCAGTTTGCTACGTTTTACTACATAAAAACCAGACAAATATGCACTTTTGATTTCAAACAGATTGTAGTGGTCAGGCAATTTATTCTAAATAATACCTGTTAGTGGGACTACAATCGCACTATAATTCGAATTCGGGGACGTGCTAGTTTATTCGAGCGGTAAATGCCTGCACCAAAACCAGTTTATCATTTCTGCACAAAAAAAGCTATGGTAGCTGGTAATAACAACTTCAAAGGTCTTACCGTACCTGGCTGCCGTCAGTGCATTTATTATTCGTTGCTGATAACTACATTTGAATATGTAGTGGACTTTAGGCACTTTTATTTTAGTGTAATTTTTCTCTGAAATCTGCATGTAGTTACTTTTCTATCATAAAAACATGTCACATAAGATCTGTTAAAATTTACCCATGGATAGATTATTTCAAATCCTTTGAACATTCGCGATCAACATGTATCATATCTGAATTTAATAAAGATAGATAAAGCTTCATTCACCATATTGCAGAAATTATCTTCAGGCAGCGAATTCTAACCTAACCCATTATGAACAGGTTTCACTGCCAATCTATACTTTTAGAACATGGACGGATTCTGTTTGTCAGTGGCCACGCAATGATATAAGGTATACGCATCTACTCTCTTTACTTGCGGTGTTGAGGTGATAATTTACTTGTTACTGTAGCCCTTACCTGAATGTTGTTTGTCGTGACTTGAACAGTTTACGTGTAAGACGTCGCCAGTCCGTTAGCAAATCACTGCCCGCCCAGAGGCGATCTTACGACGAGTTGTCCGTCGACTAATCATGACAGATCATCAGTTTTAACTATTGTTTGTAATGTGTATTCAATTGCTTCGGCGTTCGTAGGGTAAATGTATGTCGCACCTTGTTATTACACAATTTGACTCATAGTAGTTCTACTAATTCGCTTTGCGTAGGTACCTACTTATTCCGCATCAATGTGCCATTCATTATTCGTTCTCGTACTCCCACTTGCGGAGGCCGGAAAAGAGTGTTGTGAGGGTATGTCGTTCGTAATAAGGACGATGCGGGCTGTAAGCTTCGGAGATGCACGTCGACAGTCGGGTGTTGCGGTCGGGATAGGGAACGCGCCTACTTGCAGTAGAGTGAGAGTGGCATAGCAGCAAGCACTCAGCAGCCCGGTGCCGCGGCGAGGGCGAGCGCGGTCGATGAGCCCGGCGTAGAGGGCAGCACGGAGCCGGTGCGGGGCAGGGGGACCTACGCCCCTCGCCCGCTCCACCGCCCCGTCTGCTGCGCATTCGGTCGGTAGTGCCGCGCCGCGCGCTCACTAATGCGTCATACTGCTTCGGAAGCTAACGTGTATTCCGTCGGTCCGACGCGCCGTTTCGCGCGCGCCATGTGAACTTTAGTGTGATTTATATTACTATGAGTCGTGCCCGCCGCGATTAAAGAACTCGATTTCTATGAACTCGTTATCATTATGGACAGTGACAAAGGTGCTGTGAAGCGTGGGACATTCGTGTGGTGCACGCGGTAGTCGCACGTGTTCGGCGTTGAGATGGATTCTGAGTAAGTTTGAGATAGCTTATTTTAAAGTGTGACTCTACACTGACGTCGGCCAAGGCGCAAGAAGGCATGGGACGCGTTATTTTAGCAGCGGCCCTCGGCGCGGCGCCGCCGCCGGCCGCCCGGAATGCGGCCTCCGCCCCGCCGAGCGATGCCGGCGCCGAACGCGCCGCGCGTATCGTAATAAATAAAGGCGGGGCACCGCTGTGTGCGCGCGCACCCTCCCGCGCCCTCCTCGCCCTCGGGTCATTGACTCTCGCAACACCACTACCGCTACCACCATCGCCGTAGTTGATTCTGTCCAAGACACTAACTATAAAGCTGTATTGTGCTTTTAACGGTATCGCACTTTGATATTCATTAACGAATCCAACGATATCAATAAAAGTGCATGCTGTATTGTAACTGTTTTAACGCAAATGTACTTTATACGAGTACGTACAGACATATTCAGTACTTGTCGCGCTACCGAGGGTGTTGACCCCGAGATCTCCACCTGGCCATATCGTAGTAACACTAATGCTCCCTTCGTTGATACCAATGTAACGCATCGCTCGATCCTTTATGTTCGCTAGACCGGTTTTAAAAATAGCTGATCCACCATTTTATTTCCTGCCTGTAGAATGATGCTGGTTTCTTCTGTAATTGCAGGCTCATATTACGCATCTTTTTTGTAATTTTCCTTGTGTCGCATTTGTTGGGTCATTAAAAAAATGAAAAATGTTTTTGGACGATAAATTTACATTAAATAAATACGAACAATACGAAATACGTTAAACTTATTTAATACAAACTCAAAATAATAGAGTACATAGAGAAGTATGTCATTTAGAGACGCTAATATTATTGTCATCCAAGTGACGCATCTTAAAAATTTATCCGTTAAGTTTTTTGTCCTTTTCTGACACCATTCGGAACTAAAACTTAATTAATCAGTTCGTTATAACTACAATACAAAAACGCTTAGATCTCTGTAAGCGGTGTCAAATATTATAACAGTATTGTATAGGGGTTTCATGAAACGCTAAAAATAAAGCGTGAACTTCCCGGTTGAATGGCGTCGTGGTGCGGCGAGCGCGGGGAGCGGCAGGCAGCCATTGCCCTCACCCGGTTTGTTTACAACTCGGGCCAAGATACCGCGTACTGTACTTGCACCCTGCGCTCTACGCTTTAGGGTGCAAATTGGCGTTCGGCGGGCGCGGAGCTGGGGAGAGAGCGTGCCCCTGCGCTCGCGCCATCTGCGCACGCGTTATTAAAATAAACTGCCACCGATAGATAGCTAGCACTGCTAGCATAAAAACGACCGTCGGCTCGGTCGCCACTCGCCAGGTGCGACGTGACCCTCGGTCGCGGGCCGGCGAAGGTGCGCCTAGTGTTAGGTCAGTTATAGGTGCGAGGCAGCGGGCGAAGACCCCGTTCCCCGTGCCGATGACCAGTCCGCCTCGACGGGCCTCTCGGAGCGGACCCACTCGACACCCACCTACCATCCATGTACGCCTCTTGTTAAGCTATTTACACTCTCGCATGTACATTACGTCATGAAACTCGTAAAAATGTAAATAACATTGTCGACATTTTTTCTCTTTACATTACTATGCTAAGATGTATGTGTAATGTTGACATGTAAGTTTTATTCCTGTAAAACTAGTCCTCTAGGTTTTCCCCACGAGGTTAAGCACTAAAATAGTACATATTAGATTTTCTTCATAGGAATAATAATATGACATATGTCTGACATCCTTTTCTTATATTTATATTATTTATCTAGCTGCACCCGGCGCGCGTTGCTATGAATATTAGAAAAATCTAATTTGAAGAAAAGTAAGCACATTATAAGAACATATTTGTTTTGATTCTGTTTATTGATATCTGTTTCTGTTTATTGATCTAGATCTAACCCTAAAGTATATATCTGACAGCAGATTCGATCGACCAGCAGAAAATGGACATTTTTAACTATAACTCATCAACCACGTGTCCGATCGATATTACTAATTTTGATACCAAGAGCTTTTTCATAGAATTCTAAACAAAGTTCCTAATGACTTCGGTGCTCTACCTCCTACCATTCGTAGTCCAAAACAGACAAAGAAACAAAAAAATATTGATTTTTATATATACATATGTATATCTAAACATATTTCATATATGGCATATCACGCCGCGTTTAACATTATATATATTGAACAATGATATGACTGTAGTCATATTGTGGAGATCACATATACACATAAGTCTAATATATTTAAAACCGGTGGAATTTGTGAGTTAGCTGCAATGCTTGTAAGTATAGAAAGCTGTGAAATTCGAGGAATTCCCGCAATGCGTTTATTACGTGGCCGCAATATAGTGCCGGCAAACACTTTGTGTATCACGTATAATGTGAATACTTAACAGCTACGGGTCAGACATCACTGCATATCCTATAGATATTAACTATCGTGAAAATGAATGCTAGTAACTAGTATCTATCGCATAATTTGATGGCACACAGGGATAGGGCCCACACTATTGTGGGCGGCGCCAAACCGCCCGGCGTCCATATTCATCGACACTAGCGGTCGCTTCAACAAGTTGTAGTGCGTGATAGAATATTGCGCGCGCATGCCCGTTGCCCGGGAAACGAAAAGCTTATCTGTCTCGCTCTCCTGGGAGGGACGGGCACGGTCTACGCCATAAATTATAGAGCTTTCGCGTAGCGTCTCGTGTACTCCGCCGCGTCGAACCGTACAAGTCTCCTTTAACCGTCACACGGTCCGAGACGCATCGATCTGCCGCCGATACGGTCCGACTAGACGCCACGGACACACCTGTTGTAACGTTAAGCGCCGGCTTGGACCTTCCTAATACCGTCTCTTTATACATATTTCTCGTAATCGCCTAAAACCGTGTGGGCTTCGTTTCCATTCATACACTTTTACGTTTTGTTATACGATAATGCTATCAGCCATGTTTGATTTGGTGTGGAGGCCGCGTGCGAAATGGAGTGCGACGACTGCAATGGACATCTCACGCAAGCAGCGGTATGTGAAGAAAACTCTTCTTTCTAACATTGAATTGGAAAACCGTTAAATTAATGAAAATTTGCCTCTTGCTTGCCGCAATGTAATTACGTTGTTAATAAGTATGAAATACTCATAAAAATATAGGATTTTACTTTTATGTTAAGTAAAGCGGAACGTTAGTTTCAAAGTACATAGTGTTTCTAATTTGTTACGTACTTATTTGATTTATTGCAAGCTCGATTAAAGAAACTGAACATTAATAACCTAATTTATCAAGTATGTTTGTTTCAATTTTTAAATACGGAAATTAACTTTACCTAACGAGTATGAATAAGGAGTAAATGAAAATCGATACATATTACAACTGACTGAAGCACTTGACATCTTTTGGACGTGACCGAAATACGGGGATGCGACGATTATTAAAATTTTAAGCAAGGCGATTTGTCACTTAAGAACAGCCTTCCATTTTAGGGTATTGAGAAGAAAATTAATAATAAGAAGTAATAATAGTATTGCTATTGAGTAATATACTCTTTTGATCATTATGTTGTCTGCAATACTGCTAATGTTATTAACGTCGTTATCTGTTGTAAACATTGTCGTCCTCCGAATACGCACTTAAAATAATAACGGTCACTAGGTGAGGTTACTTCATGCGCTACCAACTTAGCTGAGAGTATTAAGTGTATTTTATTATGATCACCCCCCCTTCGCTGCACTTCAGTAATAACTATTTGGACTATTTATCCGTTTTAATAAATCTATTCTTATTTTGAGGGTTCCCAGATATATCAAGCTTATCGCAATTTATCGGTTATTATAATATTTTTTGTTCTTTTATAAAATAGAACCACATTAATTTATTATTTTGATGAAAAAAATTCAAAATATTAATTATTAATCTCTAACACAATATCCCTAGTCATAGTTATCCGACAGGAACAGATGAATTTTTTGGATTGAAAAATATCCTAGAGTCAACCTCGTAATTTTAGCTCCAAACATGAGGAGTACTATAAAAATTTATTGAGCGATATTGTCGTTTAATGATGCATATTTACTAAGTATATACTAAAAAATATTTTGATCTCTGTATCGTTAGTGAAATCTACATTAAATTATTAAATGTGCAGCTTTGAACCTGATACGTTTTTATTATTGGTATAGATTATAATGTTATCGTAAGAGGGTCAACTTCAAATGTGACATAACACTCACTTGGTTTTTATTGTTATTCTCTATATGTTAAAATATTGAGCCATTTTTTTTATTTTACCTACTCAGATTTGTGGTATGTTCGTAAATGTAAGTAATGTGTCATACGGTTTATTTCTCGTTTTTGTGATTTGCTACAGTTATAATTTTTGATATTCCACCGAAATATTCCATTGTAGTTGTCTACAGTTTGGTAACTCATATCATACATACGTTATAAATACGGAACTTTGGAAAGCTTAGCATTCACTACGTTGAATGAGCTGAAGATCCGTCGTCGTATTAAACAAATTATCGATTTCTTTGAAACACTGAAACAAATTGACAAAACTGAAACGATTGCAAATTTATTATATCGTTTTATAATAAGTTATGTAACAGCCTGTACACAAACTCTGATAATGAATGATCGCTATATTGTGCATAATAAACTAAATCTCGCTATTGAACCATGTCAGACTACTCAGACGTCAGTAATTTGAACTATAATTTTAAATAATTGTATGGTTATATGTGTAATGATACAAGGCGTGCTATTCCCAGTAGTCTTACCGAGTAGTCTTACCAGTAGTACTACTGGGAATATTCTTCCCAATAGACTTGGCACG
>DWJN01002898.1:0-14459 GCA_018248895.1 Carystus phorcus
ACTCTATGGCCGAGGTTGCCAGGTTGTGTAGGAGTGGAAAAGTAAGGAATAAAGGAATAGGGTTGCAAGCCGCAACAGTATGTTTCACGAAATTAATAAAAATGAGGTTTTCCTTAACGACGATCGTTTCGCTAAACGTAAGCCAAGTTGTATACGAATACATGGGCCCCTTGATAGTGTTTAGCGATGTGTACACTCAATTACTACGATGACTGACCCTTTGGGACCCGCCCACTAATGCGCGCAAGTCATTTTGTTTAAAATTTCAAAGGATAACCAAGCCGTTATCCTGAAACGTTATTAAACTGGATCACTTGTATATTCGTTTTTATCTTCAATGTTCTTTTGGTATAATAAAACTGGCCAAGTATATGTCAAGCCGTTTCCCAGGCAGGATTTAGTAATAATGCTACAATGACATGTTTTAAATTCAAACCTACTTAATATTTATCTAAATAATTCTCCATACTATTTACTGGATTTTTTTTATATAAGTAAATAAACAACATTTTGTTACTTGTTCTTACATTATTCATTGACTTTTTAGTTATATTTTTTAAGTATTGTCGATGTAAATATACATATTTACATACGATACCAAATTACAGCTTTCTAGTACTAAAAGTCTTTAAGCTAAACCGTTTACACAAACGGATACGATGAAACTGTAAGGGTTCCTTGATGAATACGAATCTCTAAAAAGACTGACGGTATACATATTTGAGTACAACTATTTGACGTTTTCCTTTACGTAATTCTTTAAGTATTCAGGCCGTCATAACATCCCGTTTTATTTGAGAGAAAATGGGCCTTCTTTTCTCTTTTATAACAGTTACGATATTGTACGTTAATATATTGAAAGTGTTGTTTTAGCAGGAATTATTACTTTGTATCCCTTCGATTATAACACGTTTCTAAAGAGAAACATTTTAAAAGAAAAACAGTATATAACCGTTATTAATTACTGGGATATAACGTAATATTTTAAAAACATTTCACCCAACCAGCGTTACTTTAAATACGTCCACATCGGATTCATTAAACAATAATTGCAGCTGCTACGGTAAAAATGTGTACCTGATTTTATCTGTGAAGTATTGCAACTCATTTGTGATCGATGGTTCTGTTTGCGTCTGTATGTCAATGTATTGATGATGAATCGCTGAGGTAACTGAAGCATGCCATCGTCCCCGATTGTAATATCGAATCATAAATATAGATTAGAGACGAGACGATAAAGGCAATGGCTTCTAGTCGACCTTTATGGGGGATAGGCATCTGCAATTACTATGACGTAATGATGTGCATAGAAGATATGGCTTTTGAATTGTTGTATTTAGATAATATTTATATGTAGGTATAATTCTTCTGTTTGTGTGTATGTCACTAAACTCCTAAACAGTTGGACCGACTTTGAAGTTTTTTTTTTACTTTGTGTTTAAATGGATTTGTGAATGGTTAAGGTTTACTATTCGATTCGATGGAAATTAAATGTTTTTATATACTGCAAGATAGCATCTGCAGGGAAAGCTAGTTAGGAATATAATATAATATATTACTAGCGGATTCAGTACAATATTCAAATCTTATATACACAAAACTTTAATACAATTGATTCAACCTTTTACTAATAGCTCAGTGACATACACACGAATGGAAGAATTATATATATAAAGATTGAGCTGAAATTGTAATTTTTATTTATCCACGAAGAAACATCGCAACCTAGAACATCCTGATTGCAATCAAGCATAAACGAGTTGAATACAACGTAGTTTGATACAAAAATAAACTAAAGCCGTTAAACCATTACGTGTAACGTGACACAGACGCGATGTTCAGCGCAGATGTGATGTAAGATGTATCTACGGCGTCAGATGTTATCTACTCGCAGATAGTCGTTGCGGTGACAATAAGTCAGTTAGCAACCATTCTAAGGCGTGCTAGCACCGCGCTCAATAAGGAACTTTGATATTTATTGCTTACCTAATATATTGTTATGGTTATGAAATCCGAATGAACTAATAGGGACTTGAAATACTACTTGACTGCTTATACTTACAGGTCCTCATAGTCACTTTGATATCTTTGTAATAGTGTTTCTACTTTGAACGGACTCCACTCCAACACATGCCATTAGTAAAATTTTATGTCATTTTATGAGGATACCTAGTATTTCAAACTGGTTGTCTTAGTTTGGTTTGTGTCCACTATACAACTTACATTCACTCGCTACTTAACATCTAGTACTTACAGATATGTCTATTACACCACATATAGAACTAAATGTATATATAGGGAAGTAGATCTCGAAAAGCTTTTTCTAAATTATTGTTTTTGTTTTTATGTACATGGTATGACAAACTCCATTACTTAACCGATTTTGGTGATGGTTTAGATTTGAAGTGATGTATTGTAGTGAACCTGGAGTGCCGTTTACCTTTCAATCGGTTACAAAACAACCAAAAAATAAGTGTGTTCAAACGATCCTCACTAAAAAGAATTCAACACAGCATTAGTTTATGTGTATTTGATTGTTAAGCATTTCATGAAACGTAGATATTTTAATATGTGCATTGAGTTGCAACATACTACAGGAAATACTTCAAAAACGTATTGTTATTTTATCTTTTTTTACTGGGAACACTTCAGTCGAAACCTCAACGAGAATAGCGCCATCGACTCTAATGCCTCGTCAGAGTTCAGACTAATAGCTATCCCTTCTTCGAAGTTTGCCATATGAGTTTTACGTCTTGCGATCATACTAACTTTTGCTTAAAGCTGTACTCGCTCTGAAGTAAATTAAGGAGGCGATATGGTTGTGAAGAGTTAGCACGTACGTACTGCAAGCTCGGCTGCGGTGACGTCGTGACAGTTTATTAGTCAGTGGAGGCATTAAAGACAACCGCACTTCCTCGCTGCGCACTGCGCGACTAGTGTCGACATGTTAATTAATTTTGAAGATGTACGTTTATGAAACCACCGAAACGTGTTTAAAACGCGAAAATACAATAGGTTTTTAAACGAAATTTCATGTTGTTGACACATAACGCGTCGAGATGTGCTTCAGAGAAGACATGTTACACATGTTATTTTTGTAATTGTGCTCTGCCGCATGGTAATATTTAATGATAAACTTTGACACTTTGACCTTTGAATTGAAACACATTAAACATATCATGGTTAAAGGATAGTTTTCTTTATGCAACATTTACAGTATCATACAGTACAAAAGAAACGGTAGTTGTATTGTTACTGGCTCTTCGATATAGCGACTGAAGCGAATAAAAAAACATTTCACAATCGATTTAAGTTGGATAATACAGAGCCCAACGACCTCCAAAGAGGGACCTGGTGCCAAACTCGTCCGCTTTTTAGCAGAGTACACCATGAGCTGGAAGACTGGCAAGGATTCCTTTTAGATGAATTTCTGTTCCTTTACACAATAAAACAATAAGTTAACGGTATCCAAACATGAATATCGTCAAGATTAAACTAAGTAGTACTGCCTCGGTGATCTTCCTATAGAAAAACCTGACCTTGTCTGTTTAGCAGGGCAGTTTCAATTAAACTCACGGAAGATCCACTGCATAGCTCAAAAGTAACTTAATGCATAAAGTAAATTTATTTATTAAACGAAAATTATTCAAAATGGTCAACCACCTGTTTCCTTATAATAATATCCATAAATAGAATAAACAAATCAATAAAGCAAAGGCCGTTCCATCTGTTTTTATTTACGATAGATCCTTTGGAGGCATTTCATCGAAAAGTGATCTGCAAATGACAGACTTTATGACCGACATCTACATAATATCCGTTCACCGGTTTTACGAGCAATTCAGCTTGAAAGAAGTATATCTCACAATAGCTTTTATGTTAGAAATCGGGCCGGAAAGAATGTTCACGGCATTTGAATATGAATTCAATCCAGGTTAAAAGATCGATGTGCGCTAACGTGCTGTACGTGGCAGTATTCTTTATTCAGTAAAGTACCTACCTACCTACCTACCTACTGTGAATTGCTTGCATCGGAACGGAGTCATAATAATTTTCCATTTTATTAACTCAGCGACCTCGACCTGCAAAATTCCATAGTGGTTTAACATGCACACTAAAGTAAAGCTTGGTTATGTAATGCATGTATCGAATCAATAACAAATGAAATCACAGGCCACATTCGTTTTACTCGTTTAATATTTGTTTCTTTAGAACTAAACTAATAAATATACTTCTTGACATGCAACATTCGATTTAAAGGTGATTGTGTAGGGTATTGAGATTTGTATTTAGTTAATTAAAATTAAAGAAACGTATTAAAATGGTTTGGGCTCGAAGCCTCTCTATTGCGACATTAATACATTAGAAAAAGAAAATGTATACAACAGACAAAGAAACCTTCTGTTAAGTCATATTCGCTGATCGTATAGCATTATCTGTTGTATTATTAAGCACTTACATATGTATTATATTTTCCGTAAAGATGTAAAGTTACAATCAAAAGAAAAGGTGGCTGTCAAACTTTGCTACTAGGTGGCGATAGTGGGTTATGTGATAGTTGCTCTGACATTATGTCAACTTTCATTAACAACGCGAATTACGTCACTATGCACGTAATTTATTATGATTGCCTTTTATTGAGTCAAAATATAGATGTGTACAGTATACGTATATTATCGTACATATATTATATTGTCAAACATATAATACGTTATAATATGAGTGTTTTTGAGCTTAGGAATAACCTAGTTGCCTCCGTATGAAATAAAGGTTTCGGTTACCCTGCGGCTAAATTGTTTAGGAAACATTTAACTAGGTATTTCACATTTGAATTGGTTTTCAAATTAGAAATTTACTTTAATTTTAAGTTAAAATGAGATAGGTATTTATAAAATTAATAGTCTCGGCCATGTTAAAATATAAAAAATCTTTTAACAAAAAAGGAAAACCGCCTTCAAAGGGGATAAAATAATTTGATGACGGAAACTGCTTAGGAAGTAGGTGCCTTTACAAGCGTCGCAATCAAAGTAACTGGCACCGACATACATATAGTACAAAAACAAAAAGAAAAGAATACAGCCGCATTAAGAACCTCCTCCTTTTTTTTGAGGTCGGTTAAAAAATATGGTTTTTATTGTATGAATATTGAATGAACCCCTTTATAATGGAAGACCCGGTAGACCTTAGTAGATAATCTACTCGTATACTAATAATATAAAGCTTAAAGTTTGATAGTTTAAACGCATTAAAGTCAAGAACTACTGGTTCGCATTGAAGAAATATTTTAGTGTTGGATAGTACAGTCAGAGGAAGGCTATAGGCTATATAACATAACGCTACAGCCAATAGGAGCTGAACAAGAAATGTTACAAAAACGGGACAAATGTTTCAAGGCGAAACGAAGTTCGCCAGGTCTACTAGTAGTATATAATTTGATTCCTGTACAGAGAACCGTTGAGGAAGAAGAAGTAGAAACAGACCATTACTGATTCAGGAACCTTTGCAGGTGAATCAGTCATGGTCTCATTCTGGAACCTTTGCAGGTGTACGCTTAACCCCTGATACTTTCATAACAACTGTTTCAATTTTACAAGGATTTAGGTGGGATTAACATATGTATATACATAATTTACCATAGTAATAATAATAAATAAATAATGCCACACACACATAGCCCCACATATTATATGAATCATAGGGATAAACAAGTACATATATGTGGTGGTTGAAGTAGCAGAGGCACTATACATACTCGTATAAGTCATTTTCGTATAATACGATTTTTGCAAGTTGTTATGAAGTTGAAATATTGTGGTCAGTGTTGAATATTTCCTTTGAGCGTACTTTGCCCTATGGGGCTTGTTAATTGTGTTAACAATCTAATTTGTTTTTAAAGTATTTTTCTTAATTTTTCCATCTCACAAATAAATGTCTGCTATGTCATTCTTTAAAAGGAAAAGTTCTGCTTTGATTCAATTTGAAACAACAGAAAGTTTCGTCAGGCGGAAAAGCGTGCCGTTCTGCGGAACAGCCAGTGTTGATATTTAAACGAAACATTATTCCACTCGATTGGATTTGTAACAAAGTTGCCTATTGATTTTTCAATCGCCTTCAAATAATAATTATTTAACATTACAAATATTCCCTCTCTTGTTAAAATGTACCGATGAACACTATTACAACTAGAATGTATCAGGTAGTTAACATACATACTTACTTACGTATAATTGATTTCTATGTATTAATACGCAGTGAATCGTAATGTACGTTTGTGAGATTGTTTCCTTTAGGTATCGCGATGACGTATATATCTTTTTCGTATTATAATATAGATATGTAATTGTATGTTTCATCGGCAGACGTTTAGTAGAACAAAAGTGAAAGTCATTGGAAGTAATTTTCCCAAAAAAAAGGCTATGGGCGTCGGTTTTCTGTTTATTAAAACGTCATTCAATAAAGTGACATATCTCAAGTATTCGCTGATCTCTAAACTTTTAAGGACGCTCGACGTTAAATGAAAAATAGCAAATGGAAAATTGTATGGATTTAACCCATCCTATCCCCAGCTATCCCTATCCTAATAAAACCGGTCCTGTCCGAGTTGAAATTGCAAGAACGCATTTACACTGCACTCGCTACAGTTTATTTACACTAAGCCAAAATTTCTCCGGATGCTACCAAAAATGTTTTCTGTACATCGTGAGAGAGCCTGCTTAACGGAGTAATCCCGGTATTACAGCGTTTTATCACTCGCGCTAAGGTTTTAACACCGTAAACTGTGAGTACAATGTGCACTAGACGGTATCGGTTGCAATAAAGGTTGCCTGCGGCCCTGCTTCCACGAATTACGCTAAAAGTAAACTAGAAAAGTTTACACGGATAGAACTTACAGCTCGGGCTGAATTCGATGGCATAAACGATATGATAGTTAACATACTTTGATAATGTGTGTGCTATTAATGTGCCAATCAGAGGTTTTTGTTCTTCTAGGATATTATAAATCGAAATTTATGTAAGTCCAGCCTTAGTTTCATAAAATATTTTGTGGCTTACGTTTACGTATACTTGATTAGCACTATTAATAGCCCAATACTCGGAATTGATCGTCCGACTATTGATCGCTAATAAATGAATATTTGAAATACCGTTCAAGAAACAGTAACTAGCTCGTTTGATACCTTAAGGCTGTCATGCGTGATATTAGCCTCAGTATGTTACTCAAGTATTCAACATTTTGTTTCCCCCTTTTTAACATCAATCATACCATAGGCAGAATAATAAAAAATGTACGACGTGAAATACGGTAAGAGCTTGTTTTATCGCAATAACCAAGACGATTATTTCGTCAGCTTTAAATAAATAAATAACAGAAGAAAATATGTAATTACACTGCAGAATAATCTATGTTACGCTTGCACATCGTAAATATATTAGTGACAAAGTTTAAAGTTCTAGATCATTCGACAGTACTCGAAAGAAGTTACTACTAGTTATTGTGATAAAACCCTGTGATTTTTATATCTCTATACTACTATACCCTCGGATTGGCCCGGTACAAAGAGCTTCCTAATTCTGTAGCTATACATATTTTAAAAAGATTCACATTCAAATATTATTCAATTTTACTACCTCAGAGAGACGATTATATATCATCTAAAAAGTTCTTAGGTCAATGCATCATAAAGATCAGTAAACAGATATGTACATAGTTAATTTATAATTTAAATGTGAGAAGAAAATTCCTTCATTTGCTCGTTTAAGTGTGAGTATATCGACCAAGATTATCGCAAAACGGATCTATCCAAATTTTGATATCAAACGACTAATTAATTAATTATTTATCGAGACCCTTTAATGTAACTATAAAGTACATAATGTGCTTACGAGTACGAATGTAATATGCAGATACAGTTACAGTAGAAATGGTTTCCTCGAACTCTAAACATGCTAGAATTATAAACAGGAAGTTGGAAGAGCATGAAACGTCGCGATAAGAGGCGCTTGCGGCCAAAACTGCCTGCAGTGTTACAAGTTGCTTAACTAACGACCTGAACTGCCTATCTACCTCGGCTTTACGGGTACATGATTTTGATGTACCCGTTTCATTAAATTTTAACGACATGACTACTCATGGTTAATATAACTGCTCACTTGTTATGGAATTAGTTCATAAATAACTATTTTCAAAAGTCAAATTATGCCTCTTTATCGCGTTTCTTTTAACGTATCTTCTCTTTATAAAACATCTTTCCCAATGGTGGTAGAAGAAAAATCAATGTATCACACGATAAAACCTATATAATTATATGGAAGCAAAATATATTTATAAATCAATCTGTAAATCTTAAAAATAACTTATATATACAAGAAGTTGGAAGAGCACGAAATGTTGAGACGAGATAAGGGGCTGTAGAGGTTGCTTTTAATGGCGGTAAAGTGTTATGAGTTGGTGAACTAACGACTTCACTGCCTGCGGACCGCGTGCGATTTGAAGCCAAGGACTTGAGTTAATTGTGCAATTGTATGTTATAGGCCGGCTGTAACTTTCTTACTAGGTACGGCTTATCGACTAAACAGGTGCTAAGACCAGCAAATGATCGTCTTTACTTAGTTACCGGTGATAAGATAGCATCTTTTGTTGTTATAGCCCCGAAACATGTATTTGAAAATAGTTTCGTTTCGTATGTTACTTTTAAAGTTTCTTTCACTTCTCATAATTGATCTGAGCTAATTGATTAACCAAATTATGGTTTAGAAATAGCACTTATCCCGTATATTTAGGACATCAATTAGTATCCATTTTGCGATCTTCAAAAATAAGTTAAAATCAGGAATATAAAATAAAAAATATACATCTTTTTGTTTTAATGAACCTTTAAACAATATGTACGGACAATTAAGAAAAGCCAAGTACTAAACATCCTCCACCTGTCTTACAACACTATGGCTTCTAAGCTAAGTGATATAGCGATGAATAGTCGCATTATTACGTTGACTTTATACGGCTTACCGGCTTACGGAAAAACTATGCTGCCATACTTTCAATTCAATACATAAGTAATGTAAATATTTTGTTTTCCTGATCGCTAAGTACATAAGTGCATTAAGGTTTCATTCCCAGAAATTCCCACGCTTTGCTTCGTGAATCGGCTGTAAATATGTATATAGGAGTATATGTTTTTTTAATTTTTTCTAATAGGCGAACATTGTCATCCGAATTGATAAAAGAAAAATTACGGTATACATTTAAAAAAATAACGAAGTAACTTTAAAATGATTTATTTATATCGATTCTTTAAACGTCGAAAGATTTTTAATGTATAATTATGTAGCAATTTAATGATAACATCATTTTGAAACAAAGCTCATTCAATCTATTTAACATTCATATATACATAATATTCATATATTGATCAGAAATTGGTCAACATAAAGGTATAGGTAGTTCATAGTTATGGTAGCGCTGGATTTTTTTTTCCTGGTGATTATTAATCAAGTCAGTAAGGACGAAACGGTTAAAATATTATTATATTCATGCTTCAAGACATGTCTGTCAAATCAATACTCCCAACATTTACCCGGTGAGTAAGAGCCGGCGCGGTACCGACCCGCGATAACTTCCATTATCTCGAAGATCGCGGCGCCCTAAGCCGTGACATTGCCCCCCTTCGTTCAACTCGCTCCCTTATCATGAATTAGCCCCCGTCGCATTCAGTTCACGGTTAAATTAGGCCGTTTCGCGTGCTCTAATTTAAACCGAGCGCCTATCTCGCGTAATGGCAGGACACTAATTAAGGTAATTAGAAACATGTTAGCGCAAGCTAAATAGTCAACGTTACTCACACCGCGCCACTTCGTCTCGTTGATTTTAGACAGACGTGTTTACACGGCCATGTTTATTTGTAACTTTATCTAGAATATCGATGCATGGTTGTTACCGTAGCCAATATTGTACAAGAGGTTCTCAACGAGTGCGGCTCGGATAACGTAGTATGTTACTGAGACGAAGCGAATCTACGAGGGTAGATTTGCTATTTGCAAGTTGCCATTGGCTGCGGCCTCGGCCTCTACAGCACTCGGACTACCAAATTGAAATGCGCCTTAACTCGAGTAAAATGAACGGTTGCTTTCGATACTTTCAGACCACTTCGCTTCACTGCTTGTTGGTGTGCATATTTATACAACTGCTGTCTGAAATTGTATTCGATTCAGTTAGTTCTCCGGCATATTCCCCTTATTGAGTAAATTTCTACCATTGATTGTAAATTGAGGAGCATTTCAAAATGTTTGGACTGCTCCATTTTCAATATTGCCAATTTCAATTTACTTCGGCCGCTTATTCGACGTTGGAAAGGAATTCTAAAGATACTGTTATTTCTTCCATTAACATGTAACAGTCTTATGACGAGGGTCGACCTTGCGATAATGATACTTGATTTGCATCTGTCGATTTTGTAGTCATAAATAATTCTGATATTCTTTCAATATATTTTGTGTATTTATACAGTAGTTTTAGTGCGACAAATACCAAAATAACAAATAAAGATAATATAAACTTCTCTATAAACTTTTGAATCTTAGAGATGGATTATTTCAAAAATTAGGTTGAAAAATGGTTTAAGATATTATTATTATTATTTACTATGTGATGTACTTATTTATTAAGGGGTCGCGTTTGCAAATGTTGTCGATTTTGGCGTAGAAGTTCGTAATTAGGTACGCCATTAGGTTACGTACGAAAAAAAAATGCCTTAAAAGTGTAAATTTGTATGTTTTCTATTACTTACGTAATTCTCTATTCTTACCAGGTACAAAGTGGAGGTCGCAGGCAAAAGTCTGCCTGTACTCACAACTTTGGACAAGGGGCGATACGGCGTGATCGTTTTCGAGTCGTTATCGAAATACGCGAACATGGACAAATGGAATCGAGAATTACTCGACAAGTACTGCCGGGAATATTCAGTGGGGGTGGTCGGATTTGCGACACCCGGCGAGGAAACTCTGGTTGGCGCGCAACTAAAAGGATTCCCGCTCTTCATGCATACCAATCTGAGGCTTAAGGTAAGATGATTTTTATTAAAATTGACTTGAGTTAATTCAACGTTTTATGTTTATTAATTGATAATCCTAGTATACTTTATGTGAGGTTGTTTCCCACCATTTTGACTCCCATCTGTCTCCTCTTCTATAACTCTCCATTACAATATTTTTGTTCATTAAGGAAGTATTGATCGCACGACTTATCTCTATGCGCTTGTTCAAAATGTCAATTAAAAATAACCAAATGAATTGCCGAATTGGTACAGGATAAAATACGAAAAAGTAAGGATTTAAAACGCTTACAATATATTGAACAATTTCCTTTTAGTTTGACAAGATTCGATTTGGTTTTTTCAACCTAATTAAAGGCTTCAGCTTAATAAAGTCAATTACAGTAGGTTATTTGTGTTAATTTATAATCAGGATGCGACCTTGAATCCGGCGTCGCCTGTTTTGCGGCTGGCGCGTGCAGGAGAGACAGCTTGGGGGTCTCTGCCTGGTGACCACTGGACTGTGTTCAGAGCGAACAGTTCCACCTACGAGCCTGTTGCTTGGGCGCTTCGACAGAACGAATATGGAACTAGCGGTAAGCAACCAATATCAATTTGCTAGGCGCTTCTCCCTCACAACCAATCAGAGCGATATAACTTACAAGCCATTTTCTACGCTAGTCGAGTGCAGGTTTGATAAAATGATGGAGAATTTTTGAATTTTCAATAAGATGGGACTGTAGTCAAGCATTAACTTATAATGAAAACAAAAAAGGGTCCTTTCCCCCAAGGAGATGAAACGAAGCTTCCTTTTACAAAATCAGTAATCATGTATCAAAATTGTGTGCCCTTGTATTACGAATGGCAGTGAAGTAAGTTCATAAAAACTATCCTCAATCTAGTAAAATATTTCTGAGACTGTTTACGACTTCAGTACACTAGGTATTTAACCAATTGAATTTGTATAAAAATATCGTCAAGGTCGGATATATGTACATGCTGTAAGTATATGTTATTCAACAGCGACTAAAGTGTCTTGTGTTTCATTGACAGCTATCGTTGAAATTTAGAAGTTTTCCAGTCATTACATAATAGTTTTATTATTCACGTTACAATGGTTTGAAAATTTTATTGGCGACTAAATCTTTGCCGCTTTTGTCGATAGATTGACTCTACACCTAACCTATATTTTAATAGCAAAGATCAGATGTTTTACGAACGGGGAATTTTAACACTGTCAGAACGATGAAAAAACGTCATTCACAAGAACGGGCAATATCTAATTGAATAAAGTTATATTTTTAACATAAATTCTGAATTTTCCTTCTTATTTGAAATCGGCAATGCCTTAGTTGCCAACCCAATAATATGTAGATAAAAAAAAAACAAAACACCTAGTAACTACAAAATCTTTTAAACATACATTAGGAATTTGAAGTAACATCTGATTAAAATTATTCCAGCGCGTACACAAAATTTAGATTAACCTGTCTATACAATTACATGAGTTGTGATTATATTTTTTGAAACGAGAACTAAAAATAATCATTGCTACGATGCGTCGCTTGCATGAACGAATCTTAAACGATCCAATTAAGTTCTATTATACAAAATACTTTGAATGGGGCCCAACTTAGCGTGCGCGGTGATAAGAGACAATTACGTGTTTGAGTGCTCGACTAATAAAATAACATTTTTATCTGGAAGATCCAACGAGGGGAATCTAGTTTCGAGTTATTAACGGTCGAAGTATGAAAGTACGTTGTGCGACACAAGTAGGTATCACTTGTGCGTTTTATTGTCCCGACAGTCGAACGCAACATCGCTACAACTGCTACGGTATTTCTTTTATTACTGTAGTGTATTTTACTTAGAAAATAATATTTATTTATAGTATACTAGTTGGCCCAGCAGACGTTCTGCAACAATAAAACCTAACAGACCCGGCCACGCGTTGCTGTGACTAAGGTTAACATACTCAATTTTGCCAATCAATTATCTTACACCGCCATCTGTTAGAATCTTATGGAACTAATTATTTGTGAGATGTTAAACAAATTATTTGCAATAAAATAATATGGTGACTGTAAATTGAGATGTAAGCTATCCTATCTTTTAAGTTGGATCAAACTGGACACGGTATACTAAATTTGATTCGAATCGGTTAAGTTTAGGAGCCCATAGCGGACAAACACCGTGACACGTACCTATTTTATATATTTATAAAAATTAATATAACAAAAATATTAAGATAACAAGTGCCTGTCATGTTCAATTAAAGAGAATAATGGCGTTAAACCAGTTTGTCGAAAAATATTATCTGGTTCTAGATTTTCTAATATATCTACATGTGCGCTTTATAAATCATATGAATATAATGTGACTAGTCGTTACAAAGTAGGTACATCTTGTCTAACGGATTATTAGGTCTAATAAGTTATCTATAATCGAATGAGTTTGAATAGTATTACAGATTTCTCATTATATTTTAGTTAAGTCTATGAGCCAATATTATCTTTCTAGTAGTCGCGACGTATAAACGTAAACTAACTTTATCAAATTCAAATAAATTCATTTCTGGCTTGTTTACTTTAAGATAGACATGTTAATTGTATGTTTGGAGGATGAAATAACTTTCCGACTCGTTATTTTGAATATATTCCATATATTACAGACTTCTTGTCTAGTTTAGGTTACTAACGACTTTACACATTGTTCATGTATTACTATGTTGTTATAACTGTATGAATGTTGTGTTATTTACCTTATGCCTTTGTTACATTTAAATAAAGATTATTATTATATTATTAATACATGTACATATATGTACACTTTTTTATGCTTAATTGCGCAAGCGAAGCAGGCCGAGATTTATGATATAGAGTAGGAATGCTTTAAGAGAATGTGTGTTACTAATAAAAAAGTAACAAGTTTAAGGTTTTGTCAACGACAAAGACTTTTGTCGACAAATTTTAGAATATGAGATTAGTTAAAGGTTGTTAACAGTAAACTAGCTATCCATAATCTCAGGATAATTTGATACGTAAAGTAACACTATGATGTTGTGATTTTTGACAGTTACTAAGCAACTGAATTATGGATAATAGATTTAATATTAAAAGCAGCCTTTTTCATTTTGTAAAAAGGTATTCGAACAAAGTAAACAAATGACGTTTAAACCTAAAAAATAAAAAAAAATCACGACCACTAAATGAAATTAAGTGATAAAACAAAATGAAACTTTAAATTTATATTACACGACACTTGTTGGTCACTATAACAAACTATTTCTCATTGCATAGAAATGAATAAGACCGCGGTTAATTTTAACTCACGTGAAGTAGGAGGAAGATACGACACGTTCTCAGAAACTCCATTTTGGTCACGGAAACGGCGCAACGAACTGAAAGAAATATTAATATGATCATA
>DWJN01002899.1:0-14459 GCA_018248895.1 Carystus phorcus
ACCAATTGAAGTAAAAAAAAAAAAAAAAAAAAAAAAAAAAAAAAAAAAAAAAAAAAAAAAAAAAAAAAAAAAAAAAAAAAGCAACAGTTTTCCTTACATGATTTTCTTCAGTTCTAAACATGATAATATGTAGATTTCTATTAATTAATTAAGTGTATTTATTTATCTTACTTAGCACTATTTTATCTCTGTCAATCACACAAACATTCAGACAAAGTAAAAAAGAAAAGGTCTCCTCGAGGGGATAGTGGCATTTCTGTCGGTAGGCTCTGAGTAGTAAAGGAATGTAATTAACAAAAAATAGACAACAATACCTTTTCAATCTCCTCGAGCTCAGCGCGAGCCTGCGTCTGTAGTGCTTTGAGCGCGGCAAGCGGCAGGCCCCTCGCGTCGCGGCGCGCTGCCGCCGCCCCCGTGCCCCCCCCGGGGTGCGCGCGCGCCGCGTCCAGCTCGCGGCGCAGCGCCACCGCGTGCGCCAGCGCCTCGTCGCGCTGCCTCTCGGCGAGCGCGGCCGCGCGCGACGCCTCGTCCGCCTCGCGCCGCCACGCCTCGCACGCGGCGCGCGCCTGCGCGATCCGCTCGTCCCAACGCGCCGCGAGAGCGCGAGACGCTGCCACCTGCGCCGGTATTATATGGCATTAATTTTTTTGGAACAAAGTTCCTGGTGGCTCAGATGTATGTCAAATGAAATAGAATTGTCTGTATCGCCTACGGAAACATTTTCTCTCATGATTGTTCACAAGTGTATGTATATGTAATTAAGATTCAAATAATTAAAAAAAAAATAGTAAAGTGTTTACATAGAATTTAAAATATTGTTAATTTTATTAAGTCTGTTTATCATTCAACACGATTTTTTTTGTTCTATTTTCACGAATTATATTCAACGAAAATAACGATTACTTATTATACAACATAATGAATGATGAGGATATTCGACTGAATAGATTAAGTCTTTGTAAAGAGTTAGTTAATTCGGTATTATATTTCTTTATCTCAGGAGTATATCTTAACAGAACTTTCTCTGTGTAGCATTTCTTTAAGTTTTGTTATCTAAATACATAACATCAGTTCCCTTAAGGTGTTTTTAAAGCAATTAAATAACAATTAAAAAAGCATATTTGTAGTATGATACAAAAACCGACCTCCTCACGCAACCGCGTCACCTCCCCGCCGGCGCCGGGCGAGGTGCCGAACTCGAAGGGTCCGGCGGGCGCGGCGCCGAAGCTGCCCGCCTTCATGTGCGAGTTGAACAGCCGCTCGGGCTCCGCGTACCGCAGGAAGGGCGGCAGCGGCGAGCCCCCGGCCGGCGGGCTGAACCCGCGCACGCGCGCCGCCGGGATGTTCACCGGCGCCGAGCCCCCCAGCAGCCCCTCGCCGTCCGACAGGTCCCGGTCGAGCGACGCCACCAGGTTCAGTGGATCGTCCAGGTGCAGGTCGTCGAGAGCGTTCCCCACAACTTCCTGCAAGTGATCGCTCATTACTACTTTGAAATAAAACACCTACGCATACAAGCCTCGCCCTTGACATTCATTTTAAAAACTCATAGAATTTTCAGTGTACCAAATTCGACATATTTGAAATGCACATTCTTAGCAGTAATTTTACTTCCTTGTCTATAATTTAATCTAACAAAGATAGTCCCATAGTTAAGTTTGTTCTCGTTTATTTACTTAGAATATCTATCCGCACGTCTAGAACATCAATACTGAGCGTAACGGTCGCATTACCTGAAGAACAGTAGCGTCAAATGTGGCGCGAGGAGGCCACGTGGAGGTCGGTAACGGCTTGTCATCGAAGGGGCCGAGCGTCGAGCGGGGCATCGGCGGCGCAGGCGCACGACCGGCACTGGAGCCCCCGCTGGAGGTGGAGGCGCACTCGGAGCCCTCGCCGCTCCCGTTGGCGTGGGGCGCGGGGGAGGGCGGGCGCGCCAGCAGAGGCCCCAGCAGACTGACGTCACCGGCCTTCTTGTCAGGGGGGAGCGCCGACGAAAGCAGATCCGCCAGGTTGGTGCCGCAGTCGAGAGCGCCGCTCGGATCGCGTCCTCCTATTTCATCCGCTGCAATGGATGCGACGTTTATGAAAGTAGAATAAAAAATCAACACTACTGGACTGGTTGGTTCAAATTAAAGGCTGTCGGACTGCTCATTATCAATCATAATATTTATGTAACACCATTCATAACACAAGGAAATCTGGTATGAATGAAAAATAATCAATGTTTTATAGGCGATAAAATAACTAATGCCACTAAAGGTATAAAATCCCGTTTTCTGTATAGTACAGTGGACTGACAACAAAGACAACACATCACTACTAACAGCTAACTAACAAATATCACACCCCGAAAACATTTATCTGCCATATAAATGTTAGCCTCAGCCTTAAATCAAGCCCAAGTCTAGAGATAGAGATAGGAGGAGGAGGAGATAGATAGATATAGGCTAGAGATCGTTAATGAATAACAGCATCGTCGTCATATTCGAATACTCACGTTCGACGTGCGCAAACGCGCAGAACAGTCCCCTCGGGCAGTAGCCGGCCTGCTGCACGTCGTTGCACTTGGTCGACTTGTAGATCTCCGGGTGGAACTGCTGCTCGGTGCGCGTGTGACAGTAGCCGCACGCGTCGCCCGCCTCGCAGTTGTTCGGCTCGCCCCACTCCTCGCCGTGCTTCACGTTCGGACACGGCGTGCTCCGGTATTTATACTTCCGCGGCGATCTACGTTTGTCCTGAAAACGTCTCAAGTTAGTGGTGTGCCGCACGCGGACATATAAGAACGATTCACGAAACGCAACTCACTTTACTATTGTGATACTGTGGGCAAGCATACCCTTGTCTACATAATCTAGGTGGTCTTTTACATGGTTCGGTTTTATATGATGATAACACATAATTTGTATCTGAAATGAAAGAAAAAACAATGTAAGAATTCGATCACTGTTAGGCCAATATAAAAATTTTGAGGACAACATCTACGGTAGCTAATTATTGTATAATTTTGTATAACAGGAAAAAATATGGTTAGCGTGTTCTGATTAAGTTACGACTGATGACCGTCTAGCTAAAATTTACTGATAAGCGGGTGTTTGTGTTAAAAAATGTAACGATTTCCATGTTAGTGAATGAATATGAGTTATATATGAATCGACAACTATCCAAGCGGTTCACTTAAATATTTAAATACATGCAAATCACAATACGAAGTAGAAGAACATGCCTTGCCACTTGGGATCTTCGTTCATTAGATTCCGTTCTCTATCTAGGGCGTTGGGGGCACCAGCGTCTCCGTCGGCGGCGTCGGGGTTCTCCAGCGCCTGCAGTTCCCTGACGTCGAGCACGGGCGGGCGCAGGTCGGGTGCTCCGTGGGCGAAGGCGCAGTGCGCGCCGTTCTTGGTGCAAAGCCCCCGCGCATCCGTGTCGTGCACACACATGCATGTCTTGTAGTAACGGAGATGGTAGCGCCGCTCCGTGTCGCCGGCCGTGCGGTGGAGATACGGACATCTACAACAGTTCTCAATTATTTATTTCCTCTTCTCCTCGTCCCTTCTTATATTAACACTAAGAGAAGTTATTTGTAAAGTTATAAATGATGAGAAAACCCTATAAACTTGTTCTCCACACTAACCATTAATAACATTGATTCTTATGTTTTTGTTAATTTTAAACAAAAATATAGCAATATGTGGAGCCTGAATAATTTGTTTTTTTTCAATTCTATAATGTAGTGTCAAATATTTTTTAATGCCACAAATAGGTGTTCGCATAAAATATATTCAGTTATATCATATGTATATTCCATTCTCTTTTTTTGTTTTGGAAAATTAATTCCTTAGTCTTTTTATTTGTTATAAGTTTCATTCATCAATTCATCAGAATTCCAATTCAATTTCTGAATGATAGTGTAAAAACAGTAATAAATTATGACAAAATAACTTAAAACACTGTAACAAAGGTCTCATCATAGGAACAATCCCAGTACACTCTAGAAATTAAAGGATTTTATATTCTTTATATATTATCTATACCTTTACAATAAAACTGTAGCTTTTTGTCCTTAAAGCATATTATAGAAAGCTATTAATGGAACTGCTTAGTAACATAACAGTTCCCATAACAATATTTTTTACGCTTATCTCTGTATTTGTGTCTGCTTATCTCATAAATAGCTTAACCAATTTGAATAAGTATTAACTAATGCAGTGGACTGCAACAGAACTTTGCTACCTAATACTTAATTTACTTCCATGAATAGTCTGTAAATATGTTATGTCTAAAATTATTTTTTTAATGCATTAAAGAATATGTGCTATCAGAGTATGTTTTCATTTTAATTTCACCATTTTTATTATTAACATTTTGCCATTTTTACTATGGTATCAGTTACATAACTACTTTCATTTGCCACCTTATAAGTCTTTCTTACAAACTAATAGGTTACCAACCATTAAACTATAGTATTACAGTAATATTAAGATATTAGCTGAACTGGTAAATTTTGTACGATTTTACAGTCAATGAATAAACAGATAACAGATATTAAAATTAACACTAAATTATTAGGTTAAACTTTTGTCATGATAATAAATATAAATCAAGATAGAAGGATCTAATCATTCCCGACAAAGCCATAATGCAATTAGTTAAATTTTGTTATGCCATGAATGGCCAGCCTCATGTTCTTTTAATGATTCTATTCTTTATACTTCTTATCCTATTCCAGATGAATAAACAGACAAATTCAAAAACACAAAACATACAAATTGGTCATGCCATTCTTAAGTTATAAATGGTGTAACTAAAACATTTTTTTTTATACATAATATTAAATAGATTTAGCAATTGTTTTTTTTTTAAATGACCCATTTATGTATGCACAAAAATTCAGTTAGTTTTAACCATGAAAGGTTTGTAGTATTGTATTCAGTGGGTATGGAACACATTCTAATTGGAGAAATAGTGTTAACATGTATGACAAGTTACTGATTCAATGAAGATATGCATAGAATGGCAACAGGAAGCATACTATTAACTTTTTCACAAAGGACAGCACTGCTTACTACTAACATTTATTGTCATCATTATTTTCACCAAAGAACAATAGGATAGACAATGGCATCAATTTAGAAAGAAATAGTCGACTCCTTTACCTTCCGAATTGGGTGCGTTTACGATTTGGTCGGTTTATAATTGAGGTATTGGTAAACAAAATATTTCGCATAAGAATTTTAACTTATCGTAGTTTCACTTATGAAAACTATGCTCCAATTATTAAGGCTCAAGAGACCAATATTTCTACTGTAAAACACATTACAAATATGAAACAAAACAAAGCAATGACAGTCGATGTATGTACTCACTCGTCACCGTCCTCACAAATCCCTGAAGTCTCATTATATTTGGTACAGTAGTTATCCGCGCTATAATTAAACGAACCATCTCTTTTCCTTACAGGTCTTCTTCTCCTCTGATTATTAAAATGCCAATGAAAACATGTGAAAGGCCTATGTTGTGTACATTTATGTTGAAGAAACGATGGACACTGCTCCACTCGGAATTCCTTGAGATATCTGCAACAGGAGACCGCAGAACTTAGTGAATCGTATGTCGCCAAAATCTACGTTTAAAGTACTTTCACATTCAACAAAATTCAATATCCAAACATGAAATTACTTATAATGATTCGGTTTTTCTGTTTGAGCTGTCAACAAAGGCTTAGATTCCGACGGCATTTTGGTGAACTATTATTGCGCCTCTCGCGTCGCGCAGGGCACGCTCACCGATGACCAATTAAAATTCAATATAAGATCACGTGATACAAAATATTTTAGAAAGTTAAACAATGTAAATAGAAATTAAGAAGTTGAAATATTCTTAAAAATGCACTAAACATTTTCGATTTAAACGACCTTGAACTTAAATTATGTGTAGTCCAGCGTTTTCGCTATCCAGGTTTATGAATCACAAAAAATTATAAACGCAGTCAAGATTTTGACAGAAATGTCACGTCGTATGTTTTCTATTTGTCTCACTCTTTGCTATCATACTTATAATTTGCTAAAGTGAGGCAAAAAATAGGTCGCATTCTAAATATTTTTGAAAGTATTTTTCATGGAGTTTTTTTTATTCTTGTTGTATTTTATTTTTATTCTCATTAAATGTAAAAATATTTTTACAATGTCTATAAATAATAAAGTATTTTTTATAGATGACATACAATGCACCTATTAATATTATTATTCGAATAATTTTCACAATAAAACAAAACATGAAATTATTAACCAAGACTTCTAACTCTTTCCATAGTATCGTGTCCATTCTAGTCAAATGCTATTTCTTCTTTGTAACTTATTATTGAAAAAAAATATTGTTTGACTTTTAAAGTCATATTAAAATAACATCTTTTGTTGCTTTTATTTGGGTCGTTTGATTTTAAAAACATAAAATATTCTCGTTTTTGTACTTGCAACATTGACAAGACTTATCGGCGAATAGAAATACGTTTTAAATTTCTATCGTTTTGTGAACCAATGAGGAGCCATATTTATTACCAATCACAAACAGTTTCCCTTGGCGTCAGTGCCACCCGCCCGTCGCCCGCTAGCCATTCTCCTGTTGTCCGCCATTTTGAGCATATGATTGTTGTTGTGATTGACTGGTTTAAATCGTGTTAAATATTTGTATTTTGAAGAGATTACCATAAAAAGGTGTGTATAATTGCAAATTGTAACTTAAAGTTTAATATTAACTATAATTCTTTAAGGAAATATTTGTTTTTAGGTGAATCTCAGCATTGCAATTATTGAATAGCATTGCAACATCTATTCTATTTAATTATTGTGTATGATTAATTGTTTTTACTTGTATTCCAGTGAATCATGGCACGTACCAAGCAGACTGCGCGTAAGTCGACGGGAGGTAAAGCACCCCGTAAACAGTTGGCTACCAAAGCGGCGCGTAAATCAGCACCCAGCACTGGAGGCGTAAAAAAGCCCCACCGATACCGCCCTGGTACAGTGGCCCTGAGAGAAATCCGTCGTTATCAGAAATCTACTGAGTTGCTGATCCGTAAACTGCCATTCCAGCGTCTCGTAAGAGAAATCGCTCAGGATTTCAAAACCGATCTGCGTTTCCAGTCCGCTGCTATTGGCGCCCTGCAGGTGTGTATGAGTATTGTATAAGTTTATTAATACATATTACCGGATGCCCTTTTGATCAAGTTATTATTTTTTAATTAAAGTAAAGACATTACTACATTAATATGTATACCAATAATTTTTTGTTTGTTATCAATATATTATCTTATCAGCTAATTCGAGAGGTCTTATAAAATATAAAATGAAATAATCAACGTGTAGATATTTTTAACAATATTATTATGTACAGAAATAGTGATGACTGTATTTTTCAATTCTAGGAAGCCAGCGAGGCATACCTTGTGGGCCTGTTTGAAGACACCAACTTGTGCGCCATTCACGCTAAGCGTGTCACCATTATGCCTAAAGACATCCAGTTGGCCCGGCGAATCCGCGGAGAACGAGCATAACTTAGTTTTATATTACTTTATGATAAATTATTTGTAACTCGAATAGACATAAATTCTGTATTATATCTATTCAATTTTCTTTTATAATGTCTCCTTTTGTAACATTTAATCATATAATTCATGTAGGGAGGCATTAGAACTGATTGTTTTTATGTTATCATACATACAATATTGTTTCACATGTTTGTACCTTGTACTAATACACCGGTCGTAATTTAGTGAAATTATTTCTGTTAATTTACTTAAGATAACAACAGATTGTAACGGTATGCTTTTGTAATAGTGTTAAGTTAGTGACTCGTGGAATGCCTTGGTAGTGTATTAGACGTAGACAAAGGGTTTTCAACCACGTATGTAAGGATGGATTGCTAGAGTATTATGCCCTAATGATTTGTGTAATTGATAATTTGGTTATAATAAATATGATTTAGGATATTCAATGCATTGTTTGATTTTATACCTTACACTAAAATATTTTCCTTTATGAAGTTTTTACTAAAAAATTAAATATTGCATAACAATTATTAATCATTGTTACATACACATACTAATTAGTATCGCTTGGGAATTGTTCACAATGTTTTATTTGAAACATTTATATTGAAACCAACTAGTCCAAAACTGGTTTATCAAAAACTAATTGGATTAGAGCTTAAGTTCGCCCCTACCTAACTTTTTCAATAAATATAGAATATTTTGAACTGCCAAATTTTGCAACTGGTGACTTCTTGCTACATTACATTTTTTGTCAAATCCTATTTGTCCTAATACTATCCTTAATTGCATAGGTGTAACTAAAATATAGATGCCCAATTTCTTTACCAGTAACAAGTCAGTAATGTTTTAGTGAAGTTATTGTTACAGATATCTATGGGAGGCTACAACCACATACTATAAGATGGTTCATCCGATTTACATGCACTAATGCAAGTCATCATTAATTTGAAACTCTGGTATACAGATTTCTGTATATCATTAACATACATCACTGCTTTTCACATGATATTTTAAAGGCACTGCCTTACTCAAATAATACACAATGATAATTAACAATATTTATTTAGCTACTAATACTCAACTAAATCATTATGAACTTAAACTAATTATGAGCTAAGTTTTGCCTCTTCTTCTTCTATTTCCTTTAACCTTTTTTCTATTTCTGCCACACTCAAACCTTGTTCTTTATTATGTTTGTAGCTGAGTAAAAGCTGAGTTTTTTCTAGGCCTTTTATTCTTTCATAAAGAGTTTTGTTGAACTCCTGATCCATGTCATTTTCTTCTCTTAAAATGCAAAAATATATAAGGAATACAGTAACACTGCTCAATACACTGTATGGCTGATACCATGGCATGGAGCTTCTGTTACTGTACTTCACAATCGGTATAACACGTCTTTTTGCTGCTTCACTTGTAGAAAATTTTATTGGTACATTTTCACTAGAATCTACATTGCTACTGAAAAATCTCTTTATATGATTTGATTTTAATATATTCCTAAAACAAAGAAAGATTATTTTCTTTAGTATGATGCAAATTGAAGTTTTTTAAGGCTTGTTGCTAATGATATACTAGTAAAATGCTCTTGTGTGCTTCATGAAGCAGTTCATGATGACATCAATGCAAGCGGTTAAAGTATTACTATACAAAATAGGTATGTATAGTGGATACCCATTTCATTACACAATATTATGAGATGATACTTTATGAGTTTCGATAATTATTTTTATGTATATGTTAATGCATGGCCACTCTTGAGGTGCAATGTGGATCTGTGGCGTAAAGAAAAAATGGGGTTTTAAATATGGAAGGGTTTTAAATTAATAATATTAGGAATCCAGGCTAAGCAGATGATGTTAAATTTTGTATTGTTGTGGTATAGGCTTAGAAACTGTTTGTGGTGTTAATATTTAATCATTTATGTTTTAATGATTTTGTAAGCTTTTAATTAATAATAATGTGCATATAATTTTGTCAATTTTTTTATTAATCCCAGCCCCCAAAACCTATAACAATCACAATTCAAAATAGTATCGTTCAGACAAACAATAGATCATAAATTTTGGTTATAATATTACCCAATACATAACCATTTATTTACAAATGCTAATATTTTATATTAGTATCTTACTTATATAAATTAAATTACATCTTCTATAAATACCTACTGCGTTCTTTATTAAATTATAGTATAAGTAGCACAAAATGAAGTGAATACCGATCGATATAATAATGATACTAATGATGAAAGATCATGATGACATTGTGATGGTAAGATTTTATGAATACACTGAATAATGGAAACTCTTATAGCGATGTTACAACCCTATACTGATAATCAAAGGATTACCTGATTTGAATAGGATTTCGATACATTTTAGTTGAATATTAAAAATAGCAATCACAGTTTTACATTTTCTTATAATGAATAATAAAATAATATTTCATCAAATGGTTTGATTTGAAAATTGATTGACATTGACATAAGCAGCTGATAGACTGACAGATTCACAAGATTACAACATAATAAATTATCATAAACAACAGGTTATATATGTTATAGACAGACTAAATAGCAGTTTCAAGGGGAACATAGGGACATCGGTTTTAGACCTCATCTTTATAGATATAATTCTTTTGTGCCTGTATAGTCACTGAATTCTCCTAAACGGTTCGAGTGGTTTTGATAAAAGATTTTGTGTGCGTTTAAGTGGACTCGAGAATGGTTTAAGTTAGCAATTCGACCAGACAGTTTTTTTTTATGGAGCATAATAATATGTATTAAGTCCGCTCGTATTAGGTATGATATTATGAAACTACGAGAAGAGTATGATGAAAAGGTATAATGCAGCTCTGTGCCTACCTCTTTTGAATGAGAAAGCAGGTGCCGCAGTCGCAGTATTCGGTACTGTATTATTTGGGGCACCGTCAGCTGTTGGTACAAGAGGGAGTAATGCCTGCTTCATCCACAAATCATTTTTATTTAACATAAAAGTTTTCTTTAATACAAATAGACCTAAAGTTAATGTCTACATCTAGTAACATCATTCAAATTGTAACACTCCAAGTAGTTTAATAAAATAAAATTAGTTAACTTCAATATATTGTTGCAATTTATATTTCGTGGCGATATTTTCACAATTTTAAATATTTGCTATTTTTTGAAGAGAATAGCGCAATGCATTTTTTATTCTGAAACAAAAGAGACTGTTGTTAGAGTTAGAGATTGTTATGTTCGACTAGTATGAATACCTCCTACAATGACAATAGTTCTCTTTTATAGTTTTATGATAAAGAAAAAACATGCGTTTATTATTAAACGTTTCTAATTAAATATTCTAAAGTATATATAATATTTTAGTAAGAAAAATACAAACAAAAAAACACGGTAAGGAATATAGCTTTGTGGTTGGAAATATTAATCATCTAATACAGGCTTTATCAAGCTTATTAGGGGAGTGCTACATGATATGTAATATGCATTATTGTGAATATTAAAGTGGTTTTCATTAATCACGTTTAAAAGTCAATAAAAAATAGTCTAAATATTTTTTCTCTTATTCATGGGCGCCATGCTCAATGGTATATTTTCACTAAACGGCATAAACAATAATATAACTTAACTATTTATTACTTAACTCAATAGGGTACGAATTTACGTGACGCTGAACAACGGACATCAAGTGTTTACTTATTTTTGAGATAAAATCCACAGTTTGTTAAGTAACTAGATAATATAATAACTTAATTTTACATGCCGGATAAATTCTTCCGCAGTGTCCGGTTCAGCGAGCAATTTTTCCCTTTTCGCTTCAGCTTCTTTACGTCTTTGTAGAGCAGCTTCGAGTCTACTCTGATTTTTATTATGTACGGCGTCGCTTTCATCATTAATATTAACGGCTTGTGGTTGCGGCTGTGGCAAAGGTTCCGTACATACGGGTCTCATCAAAAGTGCCCAAACGTCGCAGCTATCCGATACCGTCTGTACTGTTTCACACAGCGAAGCACGGAGGCTCCACACTTTAGCTATACCTTGATTCTGTGATTTGGTAATATGACTTCGGTAAACAAATTATAAAAATGGATACTTAATATGATTACACGGTGAAATTATTCGAAATGAATCCTTAAAATTAATATTAAAAAATACGAGGTATCAGTCACATCGGAGGGACCATAAAGTTTGTCGTAAGAACTAAATACTATATGATTATTAGATAATAATATATATTTTAGTAATATAAAAGAAAGCAATCTACTGAGTACTTACAGATTGGGCTTTCAAGTCTTCATACATCTTAGTACATTCTTTTAACTGAGTTAAGAGTGCAGTGCGCCGTATTTTTTCAAATTCTAACAACGGTCGAAGTTTTTGGATTCTCTCAGATATTTCTAACTGCTCCTGGTCTGACTTCGCTGCTTGTAAGACGGCATCTTTAATAGCTCGATGAAGTGCTGATAGCTCTGCTTCATCTTTAATTAAATATAATTATTTTAACTTAGCATTCATAAAATGCTAAGCAACAAAATATATAATTAACGTACGTTCTCGTTTTTCTTTAAGCTTATTTTCAATATCTTGTTCTTGTAATTTTATTTTTTCAATGGTAGATCCCACGTTGTCATCCATCTGTTAACTTTTCAAAGCTTTCAACGTTTAAACCACTAAATAAATGAATATAACACTAACTAATTTCAGATGTAGTAATTAATTTCTTTATTTTTATACGATACAAAGAGTACCTAAGCGTCAATTATGGCGCCAATAATCTAACACAAAAAAGTATCTGTTTCGTGGCGCCAATAATCATTTCGTATGTACTATGTAGTTCGCGAACGAATTAAATTACAGCAATCCCGCGGGTGAACTCTAGGAAGTATTTACTTAGTTCCCAGATATCTGCTTCCTATTATAGTTTGTTAAATGTGATAAAATCGACTATAATAGTAAAACATAAAACTTGCCGTACAAACTAAACTAACTTTTTTTTAATTTTTAGGATTTCGGGAGCCAGTTCAGATGTTTATTATTTTATGAACACACAATTTAAGCTACTAATCACACTTAGAATAAAATAATATACATTAAAAAAAATACAATAAATTACATCGAAAACAAAAAAAGATCGAATACACTGGTTAAAGTGCTAAATATTAGCTGCAAAAAAATCCACCAAATGCAAATCGCTCTAAAAGTTAGCGTAACCAAAAGAACAACCTATGTATTTCGTTATTGGATTTATTCAATAAAGTTTAAAAGTATTGGTTTATTTATTACTCTTGTAATTGTAATGGTTTCTAATGAAATTTAGCATAGTGTTGTAAAACATAGGGTATCAATAAACTTAGTAAGAATGTATTTGTCCAAAAACTACATTAAATTGAAATTAAGAAATACCTACTAATAGCCCTAAAAGTTAAGCGTGCACTTTGGAGGGCGACAAGCTATTATCATATCATTGATTACATAAGTAAATAAGGAAGTTATTCATTCGTTGTAACAAGCCGTAACCAAACTCTGTCTCATTGCTCATTCTTTCTATATAGTTTGAAGACGGCTTGCCATGTTTGTCAAATATATTATTCTTTTGTTCGTGTAAGTAGTAAATATAACTTATGTACTTAGTTAAATTTTAAAAATATTATGTGGGCAATTAAGTAAATATATTATTTAGAGTTCTACAGATACACTCCAAAGAACACAAAGGTGTGCTTATATTGGCAAGAGGAGGCTCAAAAGGAATTCCTTTAAAAAATCTTCAACTAGTAGGAGGTGTTTCGTTACTTGCTCGTGCAATTCTCACTGCAAAACAGGCCGGATTGCATGACGTCACTGTTTCCACTGATCATCCCCTATTGGCTTTGGAGTCTATAAAATGTAAGTATATACACAAAGAGACACGAAGTTAATTGGCTTACTTATTATTACTGGTTTATTTTTCATTTGTCGTATATAAACGTGACTTGTTAATATTTTTATCGTCTTTTATATACTATTAGATGGAGCCAAAGCTTTTCATCGTAGCCGAGTGACTGCCACCGATTGGGCACCATCAATTTGGGGTGTCTCTGAATTTATAAGTAAAAGAACTGATATAAGTACTTTAATTCTACTGCAAGCAACGTCTCCGTTTATACAAGCGGAACATTTGAGAAAAGCTTTACATGCACTAGACACTCCAATTCCTTATGATTGTATTTTTTCTGCTACTCGGTACGTAAAAATGAGTGGTTAAGATATAACTAATATACCATAAATTAATACATAAATGAAATTAGGATAACGTGTATTGTGTGCAACTATTTGATTCCTTGTTTTGCTTCGGCAAGCAACCCGTTTCCGAAACAAATATAATATTATTATCACGGCGCACGATCATGATCTGAATAAAAATGATGATTCTGAATAAAAGCTAATATGAAAAAAAAACATTAAAACGGAAAGTAAAGTAATAAAGTAAAGTAATTAAAGTGCAACCAACGCGAAAAGTACAATCGATCTGAGTAACGACGCGACGGTGCGTACTATATTTTATTCTAATAATTCTTAATCACCGTTTTATACTCCACGGACCCTTAGAAAACCAAACAAGTTAAGAAACACTGCTAATTTAATCATCTTTCCACATAGATCTTTTAAACTTCGATGGTCTATTAATAACGGAAAACTTTGTTCCGCAAATTTCAAATCTGATCAACGCCCTCGAAGACAAGACTGGAACGGGGAATTTTTAGAAACTGGAGCTTTTTACATTGCAAGAAGGTTTATTTTACTAGATAATAAACTACAAACTAACAAGTGAGTAAAAATATAATAACTGAAATGGAACATATTACAATTGGCCGCGTTCCAGTAAGCGTTCACAACGATCAGATCGCTCATATCAGCGTTCCACATGACGACCGCGGTCGTTGT
>DWJN01002900.1:0-14456 GCA_018248895.1 Carystus phorcus
GAAGAATTTCTGTCATTCCTGATAAACTTGATTAGTAGATTATGTATGTAATTCGATTTCATATAACATGTTGACTGGATCTTTTCTGCTTAACAGGGTCCAGTTCAAATACATTCATCCTCTGAGACTATGTTAGTGCATTAGGAAATAATTACTAATCCACTAAGGCACGGGGTTACACAAAACCCCATGTATGTCTGCTGTATATATTGTTATAACCTCCTGTTGACTACTAATAGCAGTGTGTTGTGTTGTAACAGTATGTTTCAAAGAGAATTCTAATTAAAGACGCCTATGCTAAACTGTTCCAAACTCCATTGATTATAATTGGAATTGTTGCTTTTCCTACTAGTTTTCGACCAGGTTGTAATGGGTATAATAATGGATTAGAGTGTAAAGGATATTAGGCACACCAGAATCATATGGGTGGGTTTCTTAAAGGTTTCCGTGCCATCTCGTATTAGAAGGCTATCTAAATAAACAGAAACCTAATGCTTGCTTGAGCCAGTCGCCAAATGATTGGTTATTGTGGCTGGGAGATTGAGTGTCAAGAAGAAGAAATATTTATTCATAGTTGGTACATTTTTAGGACCTTTCAGAATCAGGTAGAAGACGTCCTGAAGAAAGGTCAAGTGAGAAGTTCCCTAAACCGGGGAGCATGTATGAAAAGAGTGATGAAAGTTGATGAAGCGAGAGAGGTATGTAAGAATCGTAGCGAAGTGGAAGGAAATGGTCTGCCTATCCCAAAGAGAAAAAGGCGTGATGGTATGTATCTATGGTACATCTACAATGCTGCTTAATGAAATAAATATAAACAATATCGTACTTTATTAGATGTTGTAGTTGTAGTGGTACCAATATGACCACAAGGGGGACGCACAAAGAATATGGCGCGGTTTGCTAATACTTTCCTTCTTTCTTCCTTTTTTTTGGTCAGCAAAGCATCAATTAGATTTTTGGTGTTCTAATGTCCATGGGCGACGATGACCACTTACCATCCCGTGGCTACTAGTTTGTTGGCTCGTTCCATAAAAAAAAACAATTGATCGGTATTTAAATTCAAGTCATTTATTTCATGATTTAGAAATACACTTATGAAGGTGAAATATTTTGCATCTACCACCGTTTCGGAAATATTCCTTATAAAGAGGAGAAGAAACGGTGAATTATTATTATAACATTGTAGTCGAATTACTTCAAAAACTTCTCACACACGCGAGATTTCTGGTAGATAGATATATTGAATAACGAGCTGTACCTTGACTTACCTCTGTCGGGATCAAACGAAGTACTTCTAAATGATTCCTCACGATCTTACTCCGCAAGGGAAACATCCAGATAAGACTGTTTCGAAAATCGTAACCAAAGGTCGGATATGTAGTAACAGATCAAAGTATCCTTTAAGACATCGTCGCCATCTTGGGTAACAGTTATTAAGTACATTTTCACATACCTATCCTACTTATGTCGTGATAACATCCAATACTCAATAATGATATAACATCGTTCGGTTGCAGCATTTGATCCGATCTGTAAATGATTACAATACAATAGATATGATTGCGTAACTCGCTATCTGGATCGAGATATTATCGTTAACATCAACCGTTTTAACGGCATGCCACGGTATGCAATCTCTATTTGTAAAGTTATAAGATTGATATTAGCTTGCACGCTGCATCAGCGAGAAGCAACTGCTAATCGAGATGCTCTCTACATGCCAATCATGAGAATCGATGACTTAATCGAATGAACCTCTCGATACCAACGTCTTAAAAGCTTTACAAGTTAACGGGTAATGTCGTTTTTAAAGGGTTACACGATTTTGTAATCATACTTTTAGATTTCCTTCTTCCGTCTTTAAAATTGTATTGGTATCTATATAGATTTCGCTATATAAAAAAAAACATTATTTCACAAACAATATATACAGCATATACAGTGGTAAACACCAGAATACTTATACAGCAAAAAAATCCTATAATTACTTCGTATTAATCAATATTATAGTCATGATGAAAAGCTTACACACTTCTATATCCCCTAGGACTTTTTGTGTTGAGAATTGATATCCACGACAAAGAACAATCATTTTTTTGTCACACAAATGTCTGCCCCAGATCGGAATCGATCCCCAGTCAGTTAAACAGTTTGCGTATCAAAACGTTAAGTAGTAATGGGTAAGAGTTATTCCCGTTGACCAACACCCCAATGAGTAACACTGTTACACATTGGGACAAAAAATTCCCGTTGAGTAACAGTTTGCCCCAGTAACTGGGAGCCACCGACAGAAACTGTTGAGTTAGAAGGTCATACGTACTTCATTACTCTAATCCAACGAATGTTAACAGATGTTCGCATGGAGAAAACCAAGACCAAGGTTTTTAAATCCCCGGATAAAGCTTAAACACTGGTTGGCGATGATAAAAACAGGAGTGAACAAATGCTCCAAACGTTTCGTATTTCGGCTGGGGACTTGAGAGCCAGCAGGTACTTACATTATAATTTTTTGGTCGCCAACGAATCAGTGATTCCTTTGGTGTTGATGGCCTTTCGTGGGTCTGCAACTCATCATTTGTTGTATGTCAGTCATGCAACATTGCACGAATTTGTCTATTACTTTCAAATCTTATCATAGTTACTACCGACCAAGCGGAGAGTTGCCTTCAAACCATTAATGGTCCACTACTGAGCATGAGTCTCTCCTCATCACTGATGAGGTCTAGAGCATAACCACCACGATACTGAAGTTATGATGGATAACTCTAGTTTCAGAAGGTTTTTGACTCCTGAAGGCAGCGCAGAGTTATAAGTACTCAATTTGTTCTGGTAACGATACTTCAGCATTCCTAAATAACTTAGTAAGTAAATTTCGCTGAGATTCATAGTTTCCGTAATAAGTGATTTTTACCGAGAAGTAGTCAAACGCAGACAATGTAGATGCATTTCTAGATAATGAAAAAAGAAACTTGTCGGTTGAACTCGTAATCGTGTTTGTGGCAGGTCAACCGCCTCGCACTGTAGGTAAACAACTACGGGCTTACACTGTGCATTATGCAAATTGGACGTGCATGAGACTCGTACTAGGAATATAATTAGATATTACAATTCATGTGAATCCAGACTTTCAACTTTGCGACCGACCAGTCCGCATTCTAATTCGCTCGTGTAAAATAATAATGCGGTGTGGAAACATTTTATTGTTCAACTTGTTGACTTTCTGCATCAAATATCTAAGTATCATCGTTACCATTGTTAAACTCTACAATCTGCTTTCAGTATTTGCAAATGCTGTCAGTCTGATTTATACTTTTCATAATCTTTTAGGAAATTTAATTTCGATACGATAAGCGAAATCGTTCAATAACATTAACTTGGAATTGGACGGTGACGTAAATTAACTTAACGATATTGCTGAGCAAGACAGGAAGAAAGAATAGGCTTTTAGTATCTTTGTGGGATCTTCATTTTAGATGTCATCACCACTTATCATCAGATGGCATTGATTTTCCAAGGAAAAAGTGTCATTTCCATTTCATCTTGAAGTAAGTTTATTGATTTTACCGAAAAATTTTTGGGAGTTTTCATCTCGAACTGAGGTAATGGTTTTTTATACATCTGACGGAAGATTATCTTGTACCTTTCGTTAAACATTGGTGAAAACATTCCTAAGTGTGTAGTCTACTTGCTCGGTATGTAGACCGCTCCGTTTTTGCACAAGTCGGTCTTGTCGCAGATTATCTGTGTACACTGTTCATTCGCCTGAACTTGCCGTAACCAATATGCATCGAGGTGTGCTGTTAGCGGTTTCTCAAGTGATATCGCCGGTATCCGGCCTAGGTTTCGTTTTACCGCTTCAAGAACTGAGTGTAAAGCAACTGCAGAAAGCAATCTCAAGAGAATTCAGTTGAGAGATACATATGTTGACACCGCCTTATTCCAGTTTGGTAAACCTTGCTTGTGCCGCGAAAGGTCCTGGGCTTGGTTCAGTTACATTCGTACGACATATATGACTTTTGTTTTACATGTCATCGGTAATTCAGATAATTCTAGTTTTAGGATATCAGTCAGTATGCAAACGTTTCATCGTTTTTTGACGCCTCTATATTTATGGGTTGATTCGCGCCCGTTTCTATTGGTGGGAATGTTTTGTCAGTTTCATTGATATATCTTGTTTATAGTACAGTATTATAGTTGTGTTTCCTGTCCAATGAACTGTTTTATTTATCAAGATGGGTACGGTGACACTGCCAGCATCTGCGTCTCCGTTTAAGAGGGCTCGTATTAACGGTATCGTTACTCATATGGCTTGCGACGGGTTTTTCAACAAACGCAGGATGCAATTTGTAATGTTGATGTAGCCTTATCTACTTACATTTTCTATTGGCAAATTCCGAATACCTGACGAATGAATTATGAATGACATTAAAATAACAAAAAAAATGCCGGGTTAAAATTATATTAACCGTACGATAAAGCTTGAAAAATTTTGCCTAATTCGTCTTTAATCACTTAATAAGTTACTAAAATTCTTAATATAAAGTAATTCTACAGAGTTGAAAACAAATCAAAAATACTGCAACAGTATATTTAAATAAGATATGATCCCTAATTTGATTAAATCGCAACATAATTTTAGTCTGTGAAATCAATGTCGATCACGATTTAGATTTACAAATCAATCAATTCGTCAGTAGTCAGTTATCGAATAACCCCACGTAGTTTGGTTTGACAAGTTTGAGGTATTCGTGACGTTAAAGGTCATTACTGATGCATTTCTCTTTAACGCACCGTACCGACAGCTCATTGGAGAGTCCGGTCACAGTTCCTCATTCTTGGTATCGGGTTAGTTAGTTATTAATATTAATAACTTATGAGGTTATGGACATATAAATGTTTAGTTAGTCAATAGTATTGATATTTAAACTTCAAGATTAGTGAGTGGTAGTATAAATTGTAAGTGTACGTGTATACCTATCTCAGATAGGTACGAACTTGGCAATCCAATTGGGCTAATCCGACAAAAACACCAATGAGTAAGCCGAGGTATTCAGGTACAAAATACTGGTATAGTCAGTGAAAATAGCATACGATTAGGACGTTTTTAATGTTAGAGAAAATAAACGTGCAAATCTAATAATAATAAAAATATATTGTTACTAGTCCGTTTATATATATTTTCTTTTTCAAATACTATATTCTTATATGTACAAACGAACAGATGAGCAATGTGGACATCAATAACGCAAAAAAGTCCTTCGATGAGTTGTCGGCGAAAAGAATAAGAGAAGAAACATTGAATTTTAATAATACCAAGTATACCTAAAAATATCAATTGCAACTTAATGGAGTAGTCAACCGTTTTAAAGTTAAATTTCGAAACGAGTTCACATTAAAATGCACAACTGATTAGAATTCTAGCCTTTCAAATAAACTCGGAGCAATTTATCGCTCGCCAACAAAGTTACGTCGTAAACAATTTGGAAGTTAGGCCTCGATCGGAGATATCGACAGCAGTTGAGCGATCTAATTGTGTAGGTACCCTGAAATTGTATCAGGATTGAAATATTAGTATTGTTACACGAGCGTTTGGAGGTAATTAATTTGCTTCCAGATCCGCAGCAAGTGATGAAGCATGACATTAACCTATTTAAGGGTGAATGTTGTCAGGCTGTCTTGTTTCTGTAAGCCCACGCCCTATTAGAGGCCAACCCCTTTTGGACACGCGATAGTACCAGCCACGGGCTAACGTTTGTCGTATTAGAGCACGCAATTCTAGTTCTGTATTCGTATACTGATGAATACAAAGCAAATATAGCAAATGTATCGTATAGGGATATCGCACGTGTTTTTGTACGCGTGATATTCGTGTATGTCGCAAATAGCAAACGGTGAATCCAATTTTATACGGTTCTCCAGTTACGAGGTTTTTGCTTTGAGTTTTATTGTATAGTGCTGAATATTTTAATTCATTTAGTACCACTTAAAAATGTCGAGGTAAAAATTCTATGTTCACAGCTGGAGGATGCTTATTATTCAAAAGATACAGTTAACATTTGTAAGAACAATATGTATGAATAATATTATACTTGATGTTTTATTTTAATAATAATATTTCGTATCTCGTAGGTAAATTCACGAAACTTGGTAACTGAAACATTTAAAAGTCAGTGTCTAGTTGAAGAGTTAATATATTCCATAATTTTTCGAATTTGTGTTTTTATTAGAATTGTTGTTGAATAATTGTGTTGTGAAGTAAAATATTGTGATGAAATCTGAACAATCTTGTTGGATTTTCTCCGTGATGTTATTGATGTCTTTCAAGGTTTTCATCATCGTGCTAATATGGTGATAGTGACCAATGACTTCAATCCAGTCTCGAAGTAGGCGAAAGCGTTACTTGGCGTTAAAGGCCTTTAAAGCGTCTGTAGACATCATCAACACATTTGGAAGGCCTGACGTGATCAAAAAAGGAAACTTATTATTTTTGCTTATATTGAAACTAAAATTCTAGCATATTTGCTATAATTTGTAAAGTTACAAATCTTGAAATCGAAAAGACGTTGGCGGTCTATGTAAGTTTTTGATACTGTTCCAAAAACAAGAACTAAACGGATAAAATAAGAACTAAACGGATGGTATGTTATAATGCTTCCAGTGACTTGATCGTAGCCACACAGTTGATTTAACATCGCAATTTTTCAATTCGGTATCACAACATATAATACCGACAAATCATGATACCGTCGCCCCGGCAGGGTTCCTGTATGCAAATCGACCAGTTTCGAATCATGAAGTAGTTACACAAACTGTCTGTTTGGATTATGTTTTCCTATAATTATTTTATTAAATAAGCTCGGTTATACTTAAATAAGTAATTTAATTACCTGATACACTGTTTAAGTTTTAATATAGTTCTAAAATATTTTCCGCATGTATGCTCTTGAACGTTATTAGTATCAAATTTATTTTATGGTATTCCTACTGAAGAAGAAAGGAGAATTTTTTTCCGTTTTTAATTTTGTCATTAATATGAACAACTCTATTCTAGATGAAATGATGTGGTTTTTGTGATGACATACAGCTTGTACAATACACTGGTTACCAAAGTTTACGTTTTTCACGTGGGGTTGACGGCAAGCATTAACTTTTCCCAAATTAAAAAAAAACTATTATTGATGGATAAGATCGTCTCTTATACAAAATCTTTTTGATATATTAGTGTATTATTGCTTTAACATTGTATGTATGTTAGCAGACATAAATATTCAGGGTGTCTTTGTAACTGAATAGTTATTTGCGTGAAGCCGTTATTACTGTGAAGTGGAAGAGTGAAATAACGGAGAATACTCGCTATCATTATTATTCGAAATGCCATGAAAGCGAAAGCGACAGTTCTGTTGTCGCTCAAACTGTACTGTTTAACTAAACGTTTCCGATAATAGCCGGTTATTACGTACTACGGGCGCTATGAGAGGGCAAGTGTCGGATATCGAGATCTGATGACGAATCTGTATCGCGAATAATAGACGCTAATCGAAATGTCATGGAATATCTATAAGTACGTAGTACCTAGTAAATTTTAGTTTGTATATATGTACCTAATAATATTATAAAGCTGAAGACTACTAAAGAGTTTGCTGGCTGGTGTGATTGAATTCCATTCTTTTTTTTTACCTTCGATAAGTTAATGCTTGACGTCAATCCATTTTGTTTCCATTCTCAGGGACTACTACTTCAAATGGAAAATTGTTTTTGTGTTGGATAGTCCATTTGCCACGGAAAGCTATAGGCTATAAAACAAAACATAACGACCAATAGGAGCTGAGCATTGATAATAAATGTTACTAAAACGGGACGAATGTTGCAAGGTGATACAAAGTTCGCCGGGTTTATTAGTTATAAAATAAGGGGCCGTATTGAGACAACGGTTTAAAAATATCCGACACTTGGGTTGGCCACTAACCCCTCCACCAATCCGCATTGGAGCAGCATGGTGGAGTATGCTCTAGACCTCCTCAGTGATGAGGAGAGACCCTCGCTCAGTAGTGGGCCATTAATGGGTTTAAGGCATTGAGAAGACTACGAAACGATGTACAAACCATTACACAATATTTATTAGAAGTCAGTATTACCGCGTTGATGGTACCAAACAAAATTCTTTTAGAAGTTCACGATGAAGGGTTAATAAATCTTTAAGAGTTTTATACCAACACATTAACAGCAGTAATTAATAACATACATTTAAACTAAGCAACACGTAACATAAGTAAGTAATTGTAATGGTACGTTTCACATAATTTTGTTCAATATGGATTAAAATAATTACACCCCAATAAATAGTTCCACTTTCCACTTGCGACCGGAAGCCATAATAACTTGAAAAGGTTGCTTGGTTAATATATGGTGTTGCGTTATGGCGTAATATTTCCCTCGGTATCGTAGAAAATGTAATTCAATCTAACAGTTATTGATTGTGCGGTTACCGCACGTCCGCAATCGCTGATAAATTCCAAATAGATTCAGGTAAATCAATTCCAGTTTGTCCAGAACAGAAAATAAGTAAAGAATACCAGAAAATCACAGTACACTGTTCTGTGGTTGATGAGAATAAATTTGTTTTTTATTGATTACTTTTGCCCGCAAGGAAGGTACGAAAAGGTCATTCCATTTGCTCAAAAAAGAATTATACGTACTAATCAGATGGTTGTATTCTAATGTACCTAATACAGAAAACCACAAAATGAATAGATTGCAACGTTACAATTCAGAGCGATGTAAACATTTTGTACCTCGTGAAAAAGAAACAAATAAAATTATCCATTCTAATTTCTGTATGACTGGGCGATATATCTTAATATACATATATAAATTACGTGTCAATCCATTCTAATTTTTGTATGAATGGCCGATATATCTTCTTCTTAATACATATAAATTACGTGTCACGGGGTTTGTCCGCGATGGAGTACTAAACTACTTAACCGATTTTAATGAAATTTTGCACACCGCGTCCAGTTTGAACCAACTTGAAAGATAGGATAGCTTACATAGGATGGCGGAGTAAGGTAATTAGTCTGATAAAATAGTTAAGTAAACCGTCACAGCAAAGCGTGGCCGGGTGTGCTAGTATTATATAGAACATGTATTATTTCAAGACTAAATAACTGGCCTACCTTTAAATGTGTCTTTAGCTAATTACAGTAAGCCTGAAAATATTAGAATAAGTTTTATAATGACGTTGAAAGTGTAGAAACCATTTTCTTTTTAATTATGTTTGCATTCTCAAAACTGAAACTTAAAAATATACGCAACTCAAATTTGACAAAGCTTTAAACCACTCTGGCATTTGTATAGAGATTAATTTGTTTTATCTGCGATAGTTAATTGATCTACTAAAAATTTTCTACATATCTCTGTTGAAATTCTTTGTTTGAAATTTTGATTATACGAGTAACATTTTGTAATCTTATCTTTTCTCCATTGATTACAACTTTCGCTTACATAATTCGCCATGAACAAACGTAACAGCTGTTAGTTTAGCTCCCGTAAGACTAAATGAGTCGCACACGACTTCACACGACTGAACATCGACGATCACGACTTGCTACGTGACGGTAACCAGATATATCCGATAATCGGATCGAATGTTGCCAAATCCCCTTTACGAATCACGATGTTTGGATTTTGAGCTTGTACGTGGCTTCGTTTGAATAAAATTTTCATAATGACACATTTTTATCCTGTGTTGTTTTTGAATATCTCTATAAATATTTGTCTTTTCTTGTGTATGCAGCCGATATTTTCTAAATATTTGGATTGATTTGATATGTTTTTGTGTGCGTTTAAATGGATTGAAAGTGAGTTAAAACAATTCGATCCGACAGATTTTTTTGTCATAATATTTTTTGTTATAATCTGCCGAATCGACTGGTATCTATAGATATATCAATTCTGATTGATAATTTTTATTGTCAGAAAACTTCTATTAAAAGTAATATCAAGAATCAAAGCTAACCAAAAACCGAACTCGTCTGTCATGATGTCATCATGACTTGATTGAATTAAAACATGAATGTCATCAATAATCATTAATGCCTTGTTCATTACATAAGCTTTCTTTCTGAAGCTATTTTACATTGCTAGTTACATAAGCAAGAGACATTTAGTTAATGAATCACACGTGAATGAATATTAGCGATCACGACTAGAAGACGGCGGGAATACTCGATGGTATCAAATGGGTGTTGCCGAATGCATTGTCTCACAAATAACGATGCCGTGGTTTTTGGGCATGAAATCTCGCATCGATAACGTGAAAGCTGTTATGAAATTTTCGTGGTTGTTCGCAATATTGCAGCACATATTCGATAGAGGTTTCACTTAACGGAATAGTTTGGAAAAATTATAATGTATTTTTAGTTCCATTTAAAGTAAAATTCTGACATCTTCAGATTAGGATTTCTTGTGAGACGATTTGTACAGTGGTTTGGCTGAATTAAACATGTATTTATCATACAAATACCTGACGGGAATCGAACTAGGTATGCCTCGCTCGTAAGCAGGATCATTAGGCTAAGCTACGAGGTCGTATCTCAGCAGATCATAAATGACACCAAAACCAAATTGGTTGGCAAATTTTTCAGTCCGGTCGAAGGTAAAAGTGCCGACATGGATGACTTACGGAAATATAAAAAACAATGGAATGAGCTGAGAGTTTTAGTCAATATAGCTATTAGATATTTACTTGCTTGTGTATCTTCAAGAGTGTCAAAGGTCTAGGATATTAGTATAAATGAAATAATATCACAAGGTGATGTTACAACCCAGATCTGAACATATTAAACTATATACAAGTATATCTGATCTTCACAATTTCTGATAATAACTGTCAGGCCTCAAAGATATCACAGTAACTGTAAAATCAGCATGAGATTTATAACTGGAGCGGTAAATGATAAGCACGGCGACGGCAATAAACAAGAGAAAACAGTGTGTACAGTGTACACTCTCTACTCGTTTTACAAAATCAATAGCTAAATATAGACATTGGACATGTATGGACCGTCCACTTTCAAATTAACTAAATCGCTGACGATTTCATTTCAATCTTCCGGTTCGGTTTCACTTGGACGCTTATTACGCATAAACATCGGACATGCGTCGCGTATTATGTTTTATTAAAATGTGATCATTGTTAAACGTACATCCTACTGACTTGTTTTTGTCGTTTCTGTTGGAGGTATTTTTAGAACAATAGAAAAATGTTTAAAAGGTAACTCGTTCAAACTTTTGGATCAGTGCCTTTAGAAATGGAGCGTTCCGTTTTAATCCCCATACTGAGGTTGTTTCTAGTAGTTTAGGCTGGTAATGGCAGTTCAGGGAGTATTACAAATTCGTTAAATAGCTGTAAAGGGATGTACTAATTATTGAGGTTTATATTCAGAGATTCCTGACGCCCTCCTTTTGAAAATGTTTAAAACCTAACAAAACTAAGAGCGCACTTCAAAATACATATTTTATTTCTTCCACCTTCATAAATCTACTAGAAATAGTGGAAAGTAAAACTTTAAAAGTGCTGTCAAATGTTTTAAATTAGGAGAAATGGCACAAGAAGATTTATCTTCAGGCTATAAATCGAATTAGCTCGGCCCTGCCTATGGCGAAGTAGTGCTCTTTACAAATGATTGATAAGCGTGGTTTTTCACCCTCGATACATAGGAGAAAGTACTATCGTCGCTCGATCATAGTTCACGAGACGAGACCGCCGACATCGATCTGGGTGCGACGACCTATTGAAAACACTGCTCGAGCTTTGGCCGTTACGATCGCGATGACGTGATGGAATCTCCGGGTCTTCCTACCGATACGATTACTTATCGGGGCTCGGGTCGTCTTTACACTTTGAATTTGGGTCGTTCATTGTTTTTGCGTGTTTGTCCGAGGCCATTATAATTATTCCTATCTGTATTATCGCGATCAGTTGCGACACTCAACTACACTATTGTTTCAACTTTAGCTTTTAAAATAGTCATCCAATTTTTAATTTAATTAAAAGTAGATTAGTAATAGTTTGTATAGTAGAAACCTTTTATCATTTAAAAAGAATTTACTGTTTAGTTTACAGAGCAATGCTAATTAATAAGAAAGTTTATAGTAATAAATAGAAGGAGCGTCCTTTAACAGTTGGGGACGCTTCGATTAGTGATTATAACGTAACGGCACCTCTTCACGTCTCGCTCTGAATTTACGCGTTGAATTTACTTAAATACAGAAAAGCATTTAAATTGTTTAGGTCCGACGGTTTTCCTAAAGATCCGTGAAATATATACGAACAGAAGAATTATATATAAAAAGATATTTATTATAACATAAACATTAATCTGTAATTACATGCGTCATGTTCTGTTGAAAGGTCCTTTCGGTAACTACGTATTACGTATTTGTGTTTTGGCTAGATGGGGTCACGTTGCTAATACGTATGGTAATTAAATTATTTAAGCGTAAAATTATAATTCTTGCTTGTTTTGGCTAATGTATGTAAGTAAACCATTTTTAAACCGTTTTGCATACTTTCCTGTATGTGGAGTACCTAAATATCTAGTTCTAGAACCACATTGCAAATGTTATTACGTTAAGTAAATATTGATTATGTATGATAGATGTGAACGTTCGATTTGATTGAACTTGGTGTTTCGTAGGGTTCTTTATGTTGACTGACAAACGAATAATGACTAGATGGTACTAAGGGCAAATGGGAAGAGTCGCTAAAGGGCTTTGACGGCTGCTGCTTATTATTGGCCCTTCGAAACTGGAGCCTGAGCGCATTCGGAACATTTCTTTTTTACTTCTAGTATGCAAGTACATATATGAGGGGTCTCTCTTTTTGCTTCAAACCCATTAAAGGCGCACTACATTACACAGGTTTCTTCTAATTAAGTAGGAGGCCTAGAGCATACTCCAAAACGCTGCTCCAGCTATCTGCTGCTGCTATGCCCTATTAGCCCTTCGATTAAAAGTATCCTAGACATATGCCAATATATACCTGTAGTAATCGTGTAGTTATGTAAATATTGTATGACTACAAACGAAGTTGTCATAACCGAGGTATACCAATTTTTGCAACACGTTACAACCTTCTCATTACGTAGCATCTACGTGCTAAAATTATGTCTAGTTATATAAAAGTCTAGGTAAATGGGCTATTGGTAAACGTACATGACGTCATGTAATGAGTTGACAGTAAAAAGTTAGTTATCCACCGACGCTGGGGATGGTGTAATAGATAGAATTCTTTAGGTTGTTGCTATCTATAGATTCGCGCGGAGTCACCACACCAGTTTGTGCAGAAGATCTGTACGATAAAGTATTACCCCGGCGCTCGATACCGCTCGGAGAAATGAGAGAAAATACTTGCGGCGCATGTTTACCGCAACTTTGGTATTTATCTTCCGCATACTCACAATCAGAATAAAGCGCGTTGAACGTCGATTAGATCGTCGTGAATATGCAATTCATGGTGAATAGCATAACTGGTTGTAACAAAAACAAAGTATCAAATAAATTCCACGATATATGAATTTGTATAAGAAATAAAACATCGGTAAAGTTCTTGTCGGATATTGCTTGCGTATGTATTTGATGTTCTATTTTTGTTTATCTGGTATGTATCGGTTTTGCCTTAAGCTATTAAAGATGTGCATACCGTACCTTAACAGTAAATTATATCGGAGACAGTTTAGATCCGTTTAACCAAAGATATGAGGTATCTGTCATGAAACTGAACTGGGAGGCAAATCGTAGTAGCAGTTACATCTAAGGTTTAAGAGAGAATAGATAGAAGAGTAATACGAATAATTATCGAAAAAAATACCGGACACTTCAATGAGGTCTTAATTAGGAGAAATATTTAATATATTTGTAATCATTTATAAACATAGACATATATTGTACTGAATGATTACCCAGAATGGCCATGTTTTAACTTCTACTGGACTAGCGGCGCACTTGTATATTCCACGTTAATAAAGAAATAACGCAGTTAGAAGTGTCCACATATCCATTGAATAAAGTGCAAACAGATTTACGTTATCCGCCCGTCAAGCGGCGACATCTAGAAACGGCGTCGGTTTTTAATCGGCGAAAGTAGTTGCGTGAAATGCGCGTGCGCTCGCATTTCGATCACCATCCGCACTTTGCATTTCTATCGCACGACGAACCACCGTGCCGCGTCACGCTACGACGCGTACGGACCGCACGCAATTTTGTGTTTAAACATCGACGCTGACGGATTAGAATCGCGTGCGAGCAACCGTCGATAAACTTCGATTAAAAGCGCCGTTTAATAGACGCAATACGTGTCAGCGAATTGCCTCGAATGAATTACGTAGCGGAACCCTACGAGGACTGCTGACGCTGCCGACACGTGTAGAAGAACTAGGACACGAGTTGTTTGC
>DWJN01002901.1:0-14455 GCA_018248895.1 Carystus phorcus
CTGGCTCACTATACAACACGAGCGCGGGCGCACGTCTAACCAGTACCGAGTCCTCTACTCGACTGACGGTTGACAGTTACCCCCTCTGTCCGTGTACGTGAAACAATGTTAAGTATCTACTAAATAGATACAAACTCTATAAAAGTGATTAGGTGTTGTCTTACGGAATACCTTTAGATACATAATTCCTTTTTCCCTTCCACGCAGGAAACATGTAACTTTTAAATATCTTCCCGCAACTGTCTTTCATTTTCTTTTTTTTTTCTTTTATCTTCAATCCGTAACTTCAGATTTATTTTCATTATTTAGTTTTTTGTACGTTACCATTATAAATAGGTCAAAATTACCATATAAATTATAAATAATTTATTATCATGTCAGAACTGAAATCTAATAAAAAGTTTTAGTAAAGTAATTTCTAAGGTCAGGTCTCATAAAATTTATAAATGTCAATTAAGTCATTGGGAATTCGATCTATAAAGTGCTCTTATACTAAGTAGGTACTATTCTTTGTTAATTTTGCTATAACGTCTTCTAATAATACGTTTTTAATAATACGTAACAAATCTATGATCATGGGTCGCTAAGATATAAGCCGCAATAATTGTTATTCTATTTTTCGGGCATTTTATATATTTAGGTCTAATTTAACTAACATCAAATATAAATCGTCCCGTGGACTCAATCTAGTTAAACATTAAAAATGCATGTCTTAAGATAATCGCATTTGATATAGCGAATTTTGTCGCCAGGGATTTCCGCATATCTCGTCAGGTTGCAATGTGGGTGTCGTACAAATGTTCCACTGTCATTGAGTAATCGATAAGTCTAGGCAAGTGGACGCACCTTAAACCTCCACGACCGGTTTGCCACAGGTTTGGGCTGCACAGTTAAGTTCACGGCTTTTTGGCCCACATCTGAAAACTTTCTTCGATCGTAAAAACTGTCCCAGAACGCCGCTTGATAGACATTGAGTGAAATTTAAGGTACATTTTTGAAGCAGATAAACCTGATAATCAAGATTTAATATTGTCAAATCGGGTATGCACAATATTAGATAAAATAAGTAAGCTATGAAATCAGTATAGCAATGATCAAAACTAGCTTCTCAAATTTAGTAAAACACCTTTTAGAATACATGCGTATTTTGTCAATATACATATATGCACGTAACTTTTTTTCTAGTGTTTGAAATGTTGTTTTATCGAGGTTAGGAAACAGCAAAGAAATTTCTTAGAACTTTTAAACGAATAACTAGGTATACAGAATTCATTAAGTGTCAAACCTTTTTAACTTAAGGCGGCATTATTGTATCCAGGCATCCTTACCATTTATATATTCTACACTATAATATTGATATTGCAAGAAAGTAATTAATTGTGCAAATGTGTGATCTCAGTTACAGTTCTATAAGGAAAAATTATCTTTTCTATATTTTTCTTTAATGGTACAAGAGTGATTAAAGATGTCTATAGCAAGAATTAGGTATAAAATAACACGAAACGACCCTGTAACATGATTAAGATCTTAAAAATCCAAAACTTGATTTTATGCGTCAGTTAAAAGGAAAAATACGTGTGACTTAAGTTATTCGCATTGAAAGTAATAACGATTAAGAAAATGTTACTCAATTTATCACGGTCTAAAACCGGCCGTTGTAAATGAGCTGGGTTGTCGCGCGTCGGAACTGTAAACAACTACATGGGAATTCCTGAGTTATTTGATAGACATAAGATTTGTAAGCGTTATTGATGTGTCATGCCTGCCAGTTTTTCCTCATCACTGAGTAGGTCTAGAGCATACTCCACCTGGCTGCTTCAGTGCGGATTGGCGGAGGGGTTAATAGCCAACCAAAGTATTGAAAGTGTTTAAGCCGCCTCAAGGCGCCCGACAAGGCTTGACGATCGTTATTTACATAACCAGGACCGACGGCTTAATGTGTCCTCCGAAACACGGAGACGCTTAAGATTTTTTTGCCACTAATGATCACCCATCCAAGTAGGTACCGACCGCCCGCAGTTGTCGAATGCATAGGATCCACGCGAACCGACGGGATATGAGCGCTTCTGACGTGTATTACTGAATACTTTTAATAGAAATCTTTTAATTTAGTAGTAATATGTCCTTTCCATTTAAATCTCATATTACGCCAAACTAAATTAACCCATAGGTTGATATCAACATACAATATGTTACATTTGCGTAAATGCTGCCATAAAAAGTTTATACCCTTTAAATATGTTGCTGTTCACATAGTAATATCCTCGCACTAAGATTTCTCATATCATGGTTATCTACCACCCACAAATACTTTTTTTTAATTATTGTAAATTGCTCCTTGACGTCTTAACCCCACGTGATGGTAAGTCGTGAAGAAGTCCAAGATTGTGGACGGGATCAGCGAACAACGAAGAACTTATACAGTCCAGTATTTCAATCCAGAGCTCTTCAATAAAAAAAATCTCGTAGAGTGAACACTTTTTATTTACACATAATATAAGTTAATGCTTGATCACAATCGCACCTGATTTTATGTCATGTAGTCTTAGTAAAGCGTATCCACTTAGTAAACACCTATTCACTCTTGACTTGAAGACACCAACGTTGTAATTGTTCATGTTTTTAATAGTTTAATATTTATTTATTAGGTCACACCCTGTCCGCCATTGCATTGTTACATAAAAACGATGTATTTTCGCGTTCTGAGCGATAGTGCAATTACAAGTGACGACATCATGCAGATGCAACACAACATTGGATTTAATTACAATCATGTGAAAATTATAATTGAAATATAAGTTAAATTAAACATACAAATTTGAACACATTTACATGGTTATAGAACTTTTGATTCACTACAAACCCGTATGTAGATGTAATGAGTAAAAATGTCAGTATCATTACTTCGTGACCTAAATGAAATGTACAAACACACGTTATTTTAATATCTCTATTAATTACTTTCACTAGTTCATTTATAAGAACTTATTACGCAACGATTTTTTATGTTATTGGTTGTTAATGCGTACCTATTGGTTGTGTAATAAATAACATCCTAAATTCATAACGGCAACATAAATAACCAATTTTGTTATACGAGTTTGTAGTAGGTTTGTGGTAGGAAGACAATTTATTTTGAAATTGTTGACATTTAAATCGTTAAAACACTTTTGAGAAATAAAATATCAATTAGAAACGTTTTGCATTGCATATTAATTTGTTGGATAGATTTTTTGTGTGAATACACTTGATAAATTAACAACAGTCATTTAATATTTTCCTGTAATTGTAACGATGATGGTTTTAAACCACAAGAAATATCATAAAAGAAAGGCTATCAAGAATTACCGTCAGTTAGGTGGAATTGCCTGAAACGATAATTCTAAGGGAAGATATTAAAGTTTTGGATAGATTAGATAGATATATTTTAAGAAGACAGCAGTCATCTGGTATGCAGGATCCAGAAAGTTCATTACAGTGTATTATTGCAGAGACAACATCCTTAAAAAGTTTCGTTGTATCAGGTTCAGTTAAAAAGTAAAACTGAAAATGTCAATCACTTCTCACGAACAAATATAAGTATACAGGTACATCTAATTGCCAATAGTTAAAAAATGGAGGACGGACGATCTTGTAAGTCTCTTTCACCTCCAAATCTAAGTCGATCGTCTCTTGTGTCCTGCTGATAGAAAAACGTAGATTGAAAGTTGGGTGACGCTTTATATTGTAATCTTGTATTCTGTCAGGAATTGATAGAACACAAACTTCCAACAGGTACCAAAGAGATCTAACATTCAACATTTTTAATGGACGCCTCTCATTCATCTATTGCTTCATACTTTATTAGCTGTTTGAACTTTTAACATTACGATGTAATAAAAACGTAACATTTTAGCAACTGATATCTTTGGCAACAGTTCATTCTGTGGAAGAAGGTGTGTAAATGTAATATTAGATGGAGCGTAGAGAATTGTTTGTGTGTGTCCGAATATCGAGGCCGTACGCCGTACCACGGGATGTCAGTGGTTACGAGGGGACCGAACGTTTTGATACTTGGGAATTCAAAATTTTCAAAATTCAAAATTCAAAATCATTTATTCATGTAGGTATGTCAATACACTATGCACGTCATTTATTTTGATTCTACCGCCGTTTCGGAAAGGTTTGATTTTAATGTCACTCTATTTTCAGCTTTTTAGTAGATACTTATTCTAACGTACTAAATAAATTGAAAGGAAATTAATTGCATCGTCTGTATTATTTCTAAACTGACCATTGGCCATGATCCATGTAATGGGGTCGAAATACAATGTAAAATACAAAGATAGGAGATACCCATTCCTTTTGAACCGATCGATAATTATTTGGTAATAACGTTAACTAGTCTAATCCTAATTATTACATATAATGTAAAGTCCCTCCGCCGTGTCTGTGTGTCTGTCTGTTCACTAATATATAATAAATGAAGCGATTCAAGAGAAATATTTACGTGTATAATTTATTATGTTTTGTGTTAAAATCAATCCAACCGAGAGCATTTATCGAAAATGCTGCATAATCCCTTTAATATAAAACAAATCAATGTGTGGTGTTATGTTTCCTCTTCTATAGATCTATAGTAGAGGAAGCATCCATTTTAATGTTTCAATAATTAATCACATAGAATACGCATACGATATTAATTTTTAACAAATTTAATACATTAGTTACCTTCAGCATTTCATGTACATTGAAATTTCCCTTTGCACAACAATTTACATCAATATCTGTTCAGTTATCGCAAAATTAAAACTATCATGCGACAAATAACTTTTCACGTTTACAAAAACGAGTAAAAATAAATATTCAACTTTCAGCTACTTATCTTAATTTATGAACTTATAATTAGTTTTTAATTAAATAACAGATCATTTTATTACGAGAATTTAACGTTAGTAACCATTCTTAGCAATAAAATATATATATCTTCTAGTGTGTCTTGAAGTATCAAGATCGATAGGTCGATCAACAGTGAAGTAAAGGTGAGCTCGGCGCGGGCGCACCAAGTGACGTGTCTTTTCCCACTTCTCTTCTCGAGTCAGTATATCGCGGAATGTCGCACAAGACGAACGTGTTATCTCACAAACATCAGACTCATAAAGTAATTAATACAAATTAGTGACAATACGATATCAATAGAATTAACTCAATAATCACATTAACTTGGTTTGTTGATCGCTGTATTCCAAAGCTCGCTAAAAGTTTGTATTAGATAGCAAGGACGGTGTTTTGAAAGTTTCCTTGGAGGATTACTAAAAGTGCGTTAAATTTAGTGAATTACGGGATTGTTGCGTGCTTCTATTGAACGGATTTATTGGTAAGAGCTTAAATAATTACAATTTTGTGAACTTAAATGTTATATCTTTGAAGATTTTAAACTTGGGTTTTTGAAATGGATTGGATCAATCGGAGAAACGAAACTTTATGGACATTAAATGAATATGAATTTGCGTATAAAGAGCAAACCAGTATTATTATAGAATTGAGTGGTCAAAAAATTAAAAGTTAATAAAAATGGAAGGTAGAAGAAAAGAACATTGACCCCGGTATCGTTCCTGTAAGCATTAGCCTCTCACTTCCACATATGTCCGTGAACTATAACGATAGACAACCAACTCGCGAATCGCTTGAATGCTTCGAATAATCTTTTATTAATAATATCTATTATATTGGCAATAAGCGTAAATTTATGTTAATCATCTTTTTCACCTGTATAATTGGGCAATATGATTTTTGCTGGTTTTTATATGTATTTTTTCATTCGTATCTCTAAAATAAATGTACCTTGTAAGAGATCACAGGTTGATTTGACTAATATTACTTCGGCGGCAATGAAAGTTATACGCTTTAACCTAAATACCTACTTACAAAAACTTCATAAGTCATGTTTATGCCATAGATGCTGAGAATACTTAAACCAAAAAAGCCTAACAGTTAATGAAAACTGTCATCAACATTGGATTTAATAGTAAGTACTTATAGTGCATATGTTGCATACGTAATTAATAGGAATATAAAACACTATTATATACTAAAAGTTTATTGGCTTTGTCAAGAAAGTGTCGAACACAATATGACAGCACAAAAACCATCCAAAACTTGTTAACGATCATTTTTTCTGTCACATAAACAGTCATCTAGTCGTCGCCGTTTGGCAAAGTGACTATTAAAAAACAACAGACATGGTAATATCTATTGTGTTAAAATATAAAATGTATAAGTAGTATAATAAAGTTTTTAATTTTTAAAATCAAGACTGTTCACTAATTATCGATCTTTAACATGGAATGTATGCTCTTAATTGAAGATTATCATAGAACAAAAGAGATTTGCTATTGATTTTTAGATATACCCTTTATGAATTTCAACATAAGTTCAATTAATAAAATACTGCATCCAGTTTACGTAAAACATACTAAAAACTTTATATCCAAACATCATTCAAATAAAATAATTTGATTTTGCCGAGTTAGCCGCCAATGCTAGAATTACTGAGCAAAAGTAAAACTTAGTTCAAGTATGTCTTCCTATAAAAAGAATTACCTAAAAGTAAGTCACATAAAAGTCATTGCTATTCGTATAAAAACATTTTGCTAATGGCCTCCAATAGCCGTCTGAACCGATGACGCAGAAACAGTAAGAGATTGTTATCATAAAACCAACATTCAAAAGAATTTCTTCTCTTCGGTTTGACTGTGTACTTTGATAAGATGTTATCAGCTGCAATACTCGCTAACTTTATTATTGTGGCTGATGTTCTTTAGTATTTTTAGTAGGTTAGTAGTGTTCCGTGTATGTGTAGTTTTACTTAAAATTAACGAATTGTTTTTAATGGGACGTTAGGCGTACATAACTTTATTTTACGGATAAGGCTGACGGAGGTGATGATCTGAAAGTAGTTTTATATTGATAAATCTTTTAAAATTAACCTACAGGTGGAAGGAAGGAAATTAAAAAATATTTTTTATTCAATGTTAACTTTTCTTGCCAACAATAACTTTGGATAATTTTCTTTGCAAAAATTGTTTTTGATACTAATACACGTTGTTTTGTAAAAATCGAAGATCTTAATTATAAACACGTGGACATAATTGAATTAGCACCGACATGGCGTATAAACTCGAAAAAAATGTGACAATATAATTATTTTTATTAATAATCCAATCGTCATTTATGGTGATTTATATTTATTTACGCAACGGTAGTCAAAAAAACCTATATTGAAAAATGCGTACATTATTACATGCCTTTGAATTTAGTTTTTGACACTCAGTGTACATCTAAATGAGATTGTGTGTAAAATCACTTCTCACTTTGATCGCAATACGATCGATAGCTGTTTATTATTCATTGTTTTCCTGCAACTGCATAACAAAGAAATGCATTCTGATAACAATGCGCTCGTCAATTTCTGATTGTCCACTTGTTTGCGTGTTTACATTAACGAAACCAAACGTTATTTGTTCGATTGAATAAAACGTTGCATTAAATTCTATCAGCTGCATTCTTCGTCTAATACATGAAGGTTTTTTCAATCAACCACAGACGGTTAATGATCTTTTAAATATATTTGCAATTTACAAAGACATGGAAATCATAGGCTCAATACAGTAAAGTATTTAAGAAAAAATATATACCGATTTTGTTTCAAATTTCTAGTATCCATAAACCTATATAAAAACTTTATGGTTTACCATAAATTGATTTTCTTCCTCTAAATATAAAGTATACTAATTAATGAACAAAAGACAGTAAAGATTTATTTATTATTAAAACAATTATATCCTGTCAAAATCTACTTTGTCGTTCTTTAGATTTCATATAAAAGACTTCAACGAGATTGTTGTATCTCCAGTGCTAAAATTTCTAATCATAGGATCATGTTATATTATTATAATTATATAACGAATTTGTTTCGTTTTATATATATCCCATCATCTCTATTAGTTAGTCAAACCACATTTCATATCAATTTTGCATAATGGTTCGCAACCAAAAGAATGCATTAAGATTAAAGTCGCTGTTCGTACCATAATATATTTTGTTGTGGTCAATAAAGTTTAAATATGTAGAAAATAAATTAGTACTACATATTTCTAGTAACTCACACTTGCTTCGTTACGAGAATCATGATCTTTATGTTTAAAACTTACAGCAAATACATGAAAAACCACGCGAAACAATGTTGCGACAAATACTGCGTGAAATTTTTGTTATGGATGCCACAAACAATATAAAAAGATTAACATACACCCAGACTGAGAATAGAAATTTAATGTCATCAGTAATTTTATTACCTCGCTGGGAGTCGATCTCAGGACCCTTCGAACGATCATCCGCCATGCGCATTGCGGCACTCAGGTCGTCAAACCATAAGTTTAATATGTGCGTCCCAAATAAAGGCTGAGTTTGAATACGAAATGTCAAAGGCATTCAAAGTATTTGGTTGGAATACTTCATAAGGATATCTAGGTATGCATCCGCCCGATAATAAATGGCTGCGCGATTGCATGTCTCCCATATTAGTATAGTCAGGTTCCATTTCTGTCCGAAGTGCTGTAGCCTAATTGCGTCTAACTGCATCAAATATGCAGTTTGGTAAGCCACGTTCGTTGACATACTGCAATAAATAGTGTCTCATGCCAGAGTTATGGAAGTGAAAAATAAAATAATCCAACCTTTAATTTATTAACCATTTATTTATTTTCGCACATTTAGATTATTTGCTTCATGTTTAGATATAGTGTTTTCTATCAGTTTAAAAATCTTATTGCAATATAAAACAATAATAATCTGTATAAATCACAGTGAATATAATATAAATTTTTTAACGTTATATACTTATAATTTATATAATTTCAGTTAATATTTAAGTTATTTTATTTGATTTGGGATCTCTAGTCTTCAATTTTTATAATATTATTTTGAAATATTTCTGGAGCAGTTGAAAATTTAATTAAAAATTTCACTATTTATACTATCAGCAGGCCTAAAAGATAATTTAATGACATATTGAAATATTGATTTTGCTAATGATAATTGGAGAATTGTCGATCAACGAGGGATAGTTATGTAGCAACATTTTAAAAATCAATTAGGTATATTATGTGAATATAACCTTCATCGATCAAGTTATTTTAAAATTTTGTATGATCAATTAACTGATGTATCAACAATTAAATATATTATTTATTCATTCAAGTTACACTTTATCCTTTTTATCTAATCCAATTGCAAGTTATTTTACACAGATTATTTAAATGCAGATCAAGACTGAATTATGAATTACTAACTTACTCACACAGCTAAAACTATTACAATACACACACAAGTATCATTGATATTCATGACAAAGTATATTGATATATGACGGATAAACGCAGTTGTATTCTAAGAATTGTATTCGTACACAGGACACTACGACCACCCATAACCAGAGGTTATTTTATATTTCTTGTTCTCACAGGATTTATTATGTTTCCCTCCAAACAGTGGTGGAATTTAAGCTTCAACCTAATTTAGATGTTATCATCTATTACTTGAATACAAAATGGTTTATCAACTATTTCTCTTTATCAATTTGAACATTAGTATCATATTGCTTCTATATTGTTGTTTACTTGAGGGAAATTATAACGTTTTAGAGACACAAAATAAAGTAATGTGGTGTGACGTAACATAGAAATATTAGATAATTGTATATTAGCTAATATGTTTCGAAGTAATTCTGTTTATGATAGTAAAATATTTTATTAATATATAATTCCAATGCATTACATATTAGGAGAAACATAAACGTCATCAGAATTACTTAAAAATATAACTTCACAGTTTGTCCGTTTCAGAAAAGTTAAATACTAAAATTATATAGGTAAAGGAAGTGTAAGAAAGAATAATTGTTTATAGTAATAAATAAACAGTAAACTTCATAAATTACTGGAAATTAACTTGATTATATGTTCGTCATGCTTACGTTTGTTTAACAAAAAATATTTAATTATCTCTAAAACTTAATTTAAGAAACTATGCGTGTGAATTATGACCTTTGTTTTTATGCTGTACGTTACAAAAACTATTAAAACGGTAAGTTACCGGAAAATATAACATCAAGGTTTGGTTTGATTTCAGTTCAATATCCGAGTTGTACATTTAATAAAGACAGGACTATTTCAAAATCAGGTTTATTAGAAACTCAACCCATTTACATACATATACTTACCTAGTCATTGAAGTCCATAAAATTTACTCACATAAGTCCTTTGTTTCAAAACGATACTAGTAAGGGAATAATTGCTAAGGTTTTGTTTTTGGCAAATGAAGCGCGCGTTTTGCAAGTACCTAATACTTAGAAGATAAATGTTTGTAAAGTTTACTGCAGTACATTTTACATTTTTATCCGTCTGTACCTGTACATTTAATTGATTTAAAGTTATTATTAGTCTACTGTGCAACAATCTGCGAGCAAAATGTTTGATGGTATATACTCGTAGACATGCATAGCACCTTCTCCCATAAAGAAGACGTGCAGGTACACTAAATAAAAGTATATATACCATCAGCATTTGTTTCGTTCCGAAACGGAGCAACATTATGGTAAATTGAGTCTACGTGTGTTATTTAACTAGTGTTAGGATATATCATCATACATTTTACTCTCAGTTTGGAGCTAATCAAACTAATACTACTTGATAACAATGGATTTCCGCAGAGTAACGCATGATACTATTAACTATATTCAATTGACAATATTTGGTCATTAGTGTTTGTTTAAGTAATAATATTATGTATATTATATTTATACGAAGTGTTCAAGTAATTTCCTGCAAGTAGTAAAAAACCGAGCCATCATTTGCGCCGTCAATTTTCGGCTTGTGGCCGACGATGAAAATGATGCCATAATGTCTGGTACCGTTTTCTCTAATTTCAAGTATAGCTTCACAGTTATACCTACTACTGGTAACTTTTTAATATATATAAATAACAGACGAAGAGACGAGTTATCTTATAGCGGTCACGAACAACTATTTATTTATTTATTTATACAGGTCGCCAAAACTCTTAACACTAAGATATCCTACATAATACAATACAAAGCAATTTTTCGGTATGTACTAGAGTAGTTGTAGGCAACGACAAAATGTTATAACAACACCGTCTTCTACTATCAAAAATATTACAATAGAATTCATTAAATAAAATTTAAAACATTAAGACTATAAACATAAGTAATGCCTAGAGCGTCACTATCACTTCTTCAGATTAAAATGAGACGAAGAATCCGCTTTACTGGTTCATAGTTGACGACCCTCGTGTAATGGTCACCACGCCGGATCGCCGTTCGAAGATTCCTGGATTCGATTCCCAGCGAGGCCGAAATTTGAATGATGAATTTAAATTTCTCTACTCGCTCTGGTTGTGTGTGTAATTGTCTTTGTGTGTTGTCCATGGTACCTATGGATGAATCCTAGTGTGGAGCTGAGTGTTTAGCTTTATTTCTATTTGTATAGTTACCATATTTATTGTGCGCATAATTTTATAAACGACATTGACTTATGTATGATATAATGTCTGTAATGTGCAACAGCGACGCTGCTCATTAGGACAAAATTGCGCCCGCTGACATCATTATGCGACATTTTGACAGAATGTCCCATACAGGGTTGTCACACGTCATATACATTTTTTTTTCTTGAAATAAAAACGCCACTATTACAATGTTCCAACAGCAGCGAAAATTATTTCACCACGCTGGACCGCCGTTCAAAGGGTTCTGGGTTCGATTCCCAGCGAGGTCGAAATTTGAACGATGAATTTAAATTTCTATTCTCGGTCTGGGTGTGTGTAATAGTCTTTCTGTGTTGTCCATGACACCCACGACATGAGGTATCCATGAGCTATCCTATCACTCACACTCATGTGTGTAGCGGTATTAATTTATTTATAAATTTTGAACTGGATCGTATACTTTTATCCTTCATACACACTGTATACACTTGCGTAGTTCCTATGAGAACTTACGAAACCTAAGTAGTTAGCATCCTTACGGTAGTAGCGATGGATGTATTTACTCACTTTGTAGGGTAACCTGGTTATACATGCAGTTAACTAATGCGGAATTAAGAACGTGTTATGTAAGAGTCAAACGACTAGAGATGAGTGATTGAGGCGTCTATTATATTTTGAAATTGCAATTTGCTTTTGAAATTGTCGGCTCAGAGAGGCCATCGGCGTCAAATCGCTATTTTGGATTCTAGTATTATCTTAATAATAGTTAGACTCAAGAATAGTGGCGAAGCCTTACGGTTAAAAAAAGCGTTACGCACATCACGCCACTAGATCTTCTTTTGATGTTTCCCTAATTTACGGACCTCTAAGAAGTAACAAAATTAAAGTTGAATTAATTTGATAAATCACTACATCACCATTTATCATAAAGTGGAAGTGTTGTCAAAAATTAACGTATAATTAATAAAAAATATGATATAATTATAGGGTTAAGCAATTTCAATGATTTGCGTAACTGAATTGTTAACGTAGTGAATAGATTTAATGAGCTTCCTTGAGCGCTTTCATTACAAAAAAAACCAATATACATTGAAGAACAAATGTCTTCTTCTCACCATACCATCACTCCGTAAAATATGTTACACTAGTAGACCTGGTGAACTTCGTATCACTTGGAACATTTGTCCTGTTTTTGTAACATTTGTGATCAATGCTCAGCTCCTATTGGCCATAGCGTTATGTTATATAGCCGATAGCCTTCCTCGGTAACTGTTTTATGCAACACAAAAAGATTTTTTCAATTCGAACCAGCAGTTCTTATGATTGGTGCGTTCAAACTATGAAACTTTTCAGCTTTACATTATTAGTATAGATGGTAAATGGTCGACAGAAACTTACCGTACAAGGTTATTTTAAAGTGATGAAAACACACGAAGGCCAATTAATGACATGATTAGATGCGGATACAATGATACATAGTTTCATCATTAAATATTTCGACAAGAAAATAATAACAGAGCTTGATCTGATAGTAAAAAATATTTTGTAGTCGGTACAAGGTTAGCGTCGAACGGTTTTAGAGGCTTTTTTATAGTAGCCGACAAATGAGCTGGCTAGCGTGATGGCAAGTTGACTCGTACGCCCATAGATATTAGTAATAATATAAAAGAGAAGAAAGACAGGATAAAGAGTACTAGCTCACAAGCTATCAGTCGGGACACGATGAATCGCTTGGCAGCGGATTTATTGTATTAGATTTCTCGTGATTTAAAGGATGGTAAGGAATAACTTAAAACAATAACATAATAGACGTTAATACGCGTAGAAATTAAATAGCTACGATTTAAATCTCTTTATAGACGCATAGTTCTAACAAGTGTTTATTGTTGATGATTAATGGGAACTCGAAACTTAGGTATTAACTGTAAACAAAATGTTAACAAGTTCGCTACTTACATAACACTTCACACACATCGACCATTGTTCTTGCACTTTCTACCATATAATAAGTACCTGATGCTAAATAAATTATCTAAATTGATCCGGCAAAGTTCGAAAGTTGCCGAAGACTCGTATTTGCGATCGATAGGTACTTGACCATTGCGTAATATCAGAACGAACGTACGCTAGTTGGAGAGTAGGAAACTCACTGATTCGGATATTAATAACTTTGTCTAGATAGTGTTTTGTGTGAGACAGCTCTGGAGCTCATTGGATCTCTGGTTTCAGAGTGGACCGACATTTATATGACAACCGCCGGTTTATGAAAGGATGACCAGAGAAAAAAACTGTCAAATCTTGCCAAACGCCATTTGTGTCATTAAATTAGAATAATTGATCAGTTAAACAGGGCTGTCAAAATTTACTCCCAATCGTTTGTCAAATGCGATTTTGTTTTCTGATTTATTATTGTCTAATCTACGTTTCAGAAACTGGAATTGATTTGACAGAGCTTCTAAATTAACATGGCTGTTATTATAACATATTATAACAATATAATAACGTATCTATTAGTATTATTATAAATTGTATTGGTATTATAGTAATATCCTCTAGTGTAAACTACTGTAAAAGTAGTTACCTACTGTGTTGCGGTCGGAAGTAGGGTTACAGTTATAATATTGTATCGATTGGCGAATCACTAGTAGCCGGGGTGACTGCTCGGTCAAGCTAAAAATAGAACCGACTAAACTACCTACAGAACCATCATGGTTTAGTATACGGCGGGAGTGGTTTATACATCGTTTTGAAATTAGATTATGTCGGGATTTAACTTTTATTAGCTTACTAACGGTTTCTGAAAGGCTGATCAACGAAAAAATAAAGAAATTAATTGTCAAATCTATTGTCAAACGTCAATTGGGTTGTAGAAAGCATGATTATTCAGAAATTATTCGCTAATCAACGTTTC
>DWJN01002902.1:0-14455 GCA_018248895.1 Carystus phorcus
ATTAATTTGACCGAGTTTCCTATTAATATGCCTGTTAGTTCAACGAGATTTTGATAAGCCTTTCAGAAACCGGGGGAGAATGTACCAAACGTTAAATTTAACACAATCAATTAGAAAACAATAGTAGTAGAATCTTCTGTTACATCCTTCGTCTGCTTTAACAACAAAAAGATTTTTACCACTCTGGTGAATTATTAAGTTAGTGCGTCCACCATCTAAGACATCTTATACTTTAGCTTTACCATCAAATGGAATAGACGTCATATAAAAAAAACGTTCATATAAATAAGTCTACGACACCCTATGAATTCGGTTTAAGATCATTTATTTCTCATCTCGTAACTATGAGTAGCTCTCCATGCCTCTAACAAACAGCCAGTACGCCTCACGGTTGATTCTTAGTTGAAGTATAGTTATATTGATGAAGAACCTTACCATTATGCATTATTACAATACTGGTCAGTATAAACTGCGCGACATTATTAATTATCGGAATATCCTTGCTCTGTTTTACTAACAACTGTCGTTGCTAGTACTTACGAAGCATATCACGTTTTTATAAAAAAAATGTTGTGAAATACGCAACAATATATGGAAAATTTTTGTAACACTTACCAATTTTTATTTGATTTACATGTCTCATCGGCAGTTTTTGAAATGTATATTATATTATTGAATTAACAGGCATGGCATTTTAGTTCCCAGCGAGGCAGTTTGAAAGAGTTTAAATTGCTAATGTCAGTCCGAGTATGTGTCTTTGGGTACATAACAAAAACGACACAGGGAACTCTACTGTAGGTCTATAAATGTATAGCGATATTTATTTACTAAGCATAATCAGTAAAGTAACTAACTTCTCATCCATGTGCACATCAAACAACAAGCCCTTTGACAACGCAATACATTTAGAGACCCTGATATCCATGAGCGGCCCTTCTTTGTTACTTTTTATTATAAGGTCTATTATATTGTCGATGATTGAAATTAAAAAAAAAATTCGTCGGTCTCTTCAAAATATTGCATGTCATGCGCGGAACGGTTTGCCACTTTGAGGGTTTTTAAAGATGACTGTAAATTGCAACGATCACTTAACCTACAAACCAGTTTCTTAATACCTACTTCATACAAGTTACAAAAATTGTATCATTAAAACAAAAATGTCATGTTACAACCAGTTCGTTACTCCAATTTCTTTAGACTTCAAGAGAAAGGTACAGTTTTACGCTATAAAACGGTCAGTGATATAAAATCATCTGCATTTATATAACATCATTCGAGAGGCATTGAAAGTATAAAAACCTTGACCCCGAGAATTTGGCCTAGTCCACTTACATAATCACTCGTCTCTTAATTCACTTGTTTATTTATACCTCTATTGTGTTATTTTGTGGATCATGTGGTAATATGTTTTGAAGCCTCTTTAGTCTTTGAAATGTTACACACATTTGTTCGATTGAAAATTGAGAGCATTTTAAAAGCTTTTTGGATATCGTCTTTGTGTAATGCCTATATGAATTAAATTTAGAGATTTTTAAACATACATTATAAGCCATATCTATTAGCTAGAAATTTATAGTTAGGCACATTGATAGAACCAAAGGTTCAGTGAGATGAATACAACCCGCTACTCTTAATGATATCCATCGTTCCGTTGTTATTGTTTCCTTCTCATCAAGATTTCGTAAAAGATCCATCATTAGATGTTCGAAATAGAGATGAAATATTATAACAAGAGTTACTCAATCATAGCAAGGATAAAGTCTATCAACAAAGAAATTGATTGATTTTTATTCATCTACCCAGAACAATAGAAATCTATTAATTATTTAATTGAATAAAAAGTGACAGTAAAAATGGTATATGCATATCAAATAACTATCATGTCTCCTTGAATATGCGGATCAATATCATTAACATTTTGGGCTGGTTTAGACGACTACATATGTTCTAATTGAGTCATTAATCCTATGGACTATACTAATTTTTAGTCGATTTGTAGAACAATTTGTTAAAACGATGGTCTCATATATTATATCAGTTGGTTACGGCGCGGCGGCGGCGTTCACTATATCGAATAAAAAATACAACCGAATTGACAGCGGCCTCCTTTTTTTGAAGTCGGTTAAAAAAACTATAGACATAAAATACGCATAAAGCCAACTCGTAAGTAGAAAGGTCCACCAATCCGAAATGGAGCAGCGTGGATATCTAGACCTCCTTTGTGATGAGAAGAGACCCGTGCTCAGTAGTGACTAGTGAGCCATGGGTTGAAGGCAGAAGATGCGAGACCTATGGATATCCGATGAACCTAACAGCATGGAAACAGCATGGATGAGTATCAGTTTAAACTGGATGATATAAAGTCCAGCGAACTCATAGGAGTTCTATAGACAAGCGATCTGACGTCATAGCCCTGTAGGACGTTTAGCAAAGTTCACCATAAGTGAGTTGGACTGAACGACAGATGGAGCCACTGTATCTTTTATGATAAACCGCATGAAATTCAGTGCAATGGGTCGAATTACGATTCCAATGTTGTAGTTAGAGTTAATATATATGAAACAGAAAACTTGTCGTCACCTTTACTATAGTAACCTTACTTACATATCAATCGATCTCCTTACCTATTCCTAAGACAAGTTACTGTTATTTTCCACGCTCATTGGAGTTTATTGAAAATTAATTTCAATCGAGTGGTGTATAGGTACTGTATATATTTACCTTCAAGTGAATTCAAAAATTAATTCAACAACAAATATAAAACACTTTTGAGTAACTAGCTAATAAAATAATCAGCGCTGGTTTTATTGCAATCATGTTGGCGATAGACTAAATTATACATTGTAGATTTTTAAATGTATCTTTTTGAAATTTGAATTACGAAGACAGTTTCAAGTTATTAATTTCTTTGTGTAGCATATTTTGATTTTAATATTTCTGAATTATAAATGTAATCACATATTAGTGTACAATATACAAAAACGTCGCGATTTTGAAATTTAAATACAATTTGTTATATAGTTTTAGAACCTACATCTACCTTCTCCAACCTTGCTGCAATACGTCTTCATATTGACAATATCAATTTGATATATATTTTCTTAACTATTATAACACCTTTATTAATATACCTATAGGCTAAATTTGTAAAACATTAATATGTATTATCAAAAATTCTTAATAGCAGTGGAATTCTGAAGGCTAATGAAAGATCTTTTATAATATATCGACGTCTATAATTGTATAGATATAATTATATAGATATAATTTTAAAGTTATTCGCTCAACATTTAGCTTACCGCTTTAGTTCAAACAAGTCCATTACGTTCGGTAATAAAAACAGTCGGCAAGGTCACGCTCAATCTACTTGAACTTGAACACAATCGGCATCGAATCTGGACCTTTCTAATCTTGCTACAAAAAGTTAAATAACAACGCTAATAAATATAGACGTCTAATTCTGCTAACGATCCATTTGCGGTCGGTGTGAATATATAAATAATTTTTCTTCTAATCAAACCGCCTTTTTGTTTCTTTTATGACCTATCTCTGGCATACGAAAATGACGTATTCCTAAATTATAGTCTGAAAAAACTAAAAAAACACGCTTTTATAGTTAATCAAAGTAAAAAGTAATACTTAACCTAAGAATATAATTAATATCATTATTCTGAAAACTTGTAAATTAATATGTAATAATCATTTATGAGCCCTTAAATAGCGAAATATGATTGAGAACTGAATATGTTCACAGCTCACAAAATTGTTCGATATAAGATATCTAATGTATGCAAATCCTGTCACATTAGTAGCTGACCGTGAAACAGAAAATAAAACACATTAATCATTCAAAATCTTACATCCGGTCATGTGTTAACACATTATTTATGTGTGTCACAAGAGTTAAAAGCTCTAAGGATCATAATAATATTACATTCGTTACAAGTTAAATTATATTATTATATCGTACGACAGTATAATGTACAATTTATGTTTATTACCAATAAAATACAAAGGATCATTTTGATACGTATTCGTAAAGTGCACATACAATCATTACAAAATTCAGAATTTACGCGCCTTATAGGTACAATAAAGTAAGGAATAAGGTTAAAGAAAATATACTAAAAATATAGATTTATTAAAGTGCAAAGTAGTATACGTCTATATATCATCTCCAAAAAAGCTCTTCTAAATGTATATAACAAAGTCAGTTCTAAAGACGAATTTACTTCTCTGAATATTTGTCAAACTTCCTACACACTCATATATTCGATCAAATAGGTAAGAATTGACCTCGCTTGGACCATTCCCACTGCGATGTAAAGATATTTCGAAATACTCAAAGGTTCGATTTTCACGATCATGTTTGTCGCAAAATACAAAGTGTGGAATAAATTGCAATTTTGATATTTCCGAGGCGTTTTACGGAGTTCTTAAAAAATATATATACACAGCGCAATACAAAAAACTTCCGTATGTATATGTTTTTAAACTACAAAAAATAAATTTGAAATACATTTGAATAAGATAATAATAATTATATTACAAAAATGTATGTTTATATTTTTTTTATGAGGAAGGCCCCTGACAGAGCTACTAAGTTAACATCGCAGTTAGTTCAACAACATTTTGATAAGCCTTTCAGAAACCGGCAGATGGTCTGTCAAGTCTAAAAATATACAGGATCTATTAGAGAGATTTTTTATGGTATATAGACCGCGAAACATTGTATGGTATTTTGTAGTACCGAAGAAATTGGCAACAATCTTCCAGGTCAAATGGATCTTTGTTTGCACTGCTTATTAGATACGTGTTGCGAATAAAGATACACAAAGCCACACGTGAATGGTAAACTGTAGGTGAATGGATGAATAAGACACTACTACGTACTATTAATCCTTAGTTCTTGGTAATTCCGGCTAACCTTTCGCTCCCTGGGAAGACTTGGTAACTGTTAAATAAGCTTTAGTAAGAGATATTTTCAATACTCGGGGTTGTTAACAAATGATCCTTCTTGAAACGGTGGTAAAAACAAACAAAAAAAAGATTTTATAAAGATTTGATATTAATGTTAATGAATTTCTTCAAGTTGGCAACTTATATGAAGACTCCTTGGCACGTGTCCATAAGCGAAAATGACCCAGTTAAGACCAGGAAATTTAGTGTTTTAGATTGACTAATATTTAGACATAGTTGTTATAGTATTTAATTGAGCCACAGTGAAGTGTGGCTAGGTTTAATTACTGTTTGATCAGATTGAGTTGTAGTTTTTTCGGATTATTACTAACGCGTAGATTTCCAAAATTAATCCAGAAGCGGTCTAGAGTCGCAATCTAGTAGTCCAGAAGCAGAAGCAATCTAAACATATACTAGCAGACTCGGCCGCGCGTTGCTGTGACTAAGGTTTACATACTCAATTTAGCCGACTAACTACCTTACACCGCCATCTGTTAGGATCTTATGGAACTAATCCTTTGAAAAGTATTTAACAAATAATTTTCAATAAAATAATGTTGCGACTATAAATTGAGATGTAAGCTATCCTATCTTTCAAATTGGATTAAACTGCAAATTTGATTAAAATCGGTTAAGTAGTTTAGGAGTCCATCGCGGACAAACACCCTAACACGTAATTTATATATATTAAAATTAGGCAAAACAAAGTTGGCCGAGTCACCTAATACAACATAAACATTCGCCACTCTATTCGGCCTTAGCAGTAAACTAACGAGTGCCTCGCGAAACACATATCTAGGTTACTATGGCCATTCATAAAAACACATACGGTATTATTAAAGTACGCAATATCCCGCCGGCAGATGAAATAGGGTTGACACAATAGAAGTGCTACAGAAAAATACTATGACAAGTAATATCTTTTATATACTAGATGACCCGGTCAAATTCGTTTCGCCTGATAATCTTTGAATGATTGACATAAAATAAAATAACATTTTTATTTGTTAACTAATTTTAATGAAAACACTCGCAATATAATCCTGAAAACATTCAAATCGGATAAGCCGTTTCTGAGATTAGCGTACACAAATATACAAACTTTCAGACAAACAGACAAAATGAAAAAGACATTGTTTTGGGTTCTCATGTGCATATAGAATAAGAGCTTTTGCCCGCAGCTTCGCTCGCGTTAAGAAACTTTCATACCCTATTTTCCTTGGGGTAGAATTAATTAAAATCCTCTCTTAGCGGATGCCTAAGTCATAACATCTACCTGCATGCCAAATTTCAACCGGATCCGTCCAGTGGTTTGGGCTGTGCATTGATAGATCACTATGTCAGTCAGTCACCTTCGAGTTATATATGTATGTATATTTAGATAGAGCCCCTTATTATTAATTTCTTAAAATGTCTACCATAAGACAGCGATCGATTACGGTTTATTGATATGTATGGATCACTGTATTTCCGTTATGCGTAAATTCGGGTATTTAGATCGAATTTTGTGTGCCTGTTTAGAATTCGTCTTTGATGTCTTTGATGGTGCATGAGGTTTGATGGATAGCCTTAACCCCTGTCAATTGAAAGGAGGCCCAAAGGTCCATTTACCAATTGATTGAATTGAAGGGGACCTGAGGTGCTTATTAGATTTAAATGACGACCGCAATTTATATACTACAATCACGGCTTAAAAAAAATTGGTATTGGATTAGATTTGTATCAATTAAAAAGGGAAAATCCAACAAAACTATACCTTACCGAATGCCCTAGAATAATCGCAATATTATCCACTGTAAAATAAAAGTTTTCGTAAAACAATAAATGTATATACATTTATTTATAGGGAGCGTGTTAGATAGATATCGATCGCTATCAAACTATTACAACCCGTGACCATGATTCATGCAATTTGTTGAAATATTGGAATAAAATAAAATTTATTAAAAACGTTACTTTTAACAATATTCTCATGTAAGTAATATTATTTATCTCAATGAGAAATAAAGATCTTTAATCGAATAAAAAAACATTGTGAGTATACGTTTCAATTTCAATGTAATGCAAAGATAATATTTCAAAATCTAATTAGTGTTTAAGATATTCGTTATGATTCTGTCTTCCACTATTATTGTCTATGGTTAAAAATATTCGAAATTGCGAAATATTCAGTAGCAGCCCTATCGCAACCAATGCCGAAGATATTAATGCATGTGAAATTTCCTTACAATTGATACTCTTATATGACAGTATGCACGGCAAGGTCGATTGTGCAACCTCTTGTTTTAGACGTAAGAAAATATCTACTTATAATAACACCTACATTGTAATTATTTCACGACCAGTTTTCAGACCTTCGTATACAATGACAATTACGATCAACTGACATGACTGTTAGACTGACGGCAAATTATTTATTTATATTCACAAAATCCACAGCGCTTAATGTACTATAGCGAATTGCAGATTAATATTACTCAATATTAAGTCTAATCATTTTAGGTCTAAGACTTAGGTAATACCTAACATGATTAAAACTGTAACTAACTTACTACGTAACTGTTTATATAGTAAACTAGCAGACTCGGCCACGCATTGCTGTAACTAATTGGTACCCAATTTTGCGAATTAATTACCTTACATCGCCATCTGTTAGAATCCTATGGAACTATTTCTTTGTAAGATATTAAACAAATCATTTGCAATAAAATAATATTACGACTATAAATTGAGATGTAAGCTATCCTGTCTTTTAAGTTGAATCAAATTGTGTATAAAATTTTATTAAAATTGGACAAACACCGTGACACGTAATTTATATACATATACATATGTAGGTCTTACTGTTTATTTGTTATTACATGTGTAAAGCCTGTTTTATGTATGTATGTTGTCTAATTGAATGTGTTTGTGTACATGTTCATAAAAATAATTATGTTCTGGGTTGTTAATTAATATGTAACGGTATTAATGAAAATCTGGTGCTCGATATGGTTCGTTTATTGGACCTACCAGAGGGGAGTCTGTAGTCAATTATTATTTGTTTAAGAAATACGTTCAGACGTAAACAGACTTTTACTTCTTTAGATGATTTTTTGTAGAAGGTTAATTGTTCCACTCACCAAATAAAAAGAGTACACTGTATTTTTCAAATTTCATATAAAATTTACTTTATGCTTGAAAAAATATGGTGAAATCTAGAATGTTAAAATGAGAATTTGTTACATAAAATATCATACAAGTATAATTTCTAAAGAAATCCTTATTTGTAATTTGTGAAACCCAATATAACTAACATTTTAAAAAACTCGTCTCAGTACCCTCTCATAGAGGATAAGGAAGATTTGTATCATATTTTGTGTTTTATAAAATATGTATAAGGTTACTGAGGTCTTTGTTTGTAGTAGTTTCTAAGACGAAATAAATAATTTAACTTTGACTTTGTACAAAAATTCGCGGTTTAAGTCTACTAGTTAAGGCTATACGTTGTGTCACTCAAATAGTTACCATCTTATTAAGTAGAATAGATATTTGATATATGAGGCTATTGCCTCATATTATGAAGAATCAAAAACTCGTTAGCTTCTGTTATCTTATTATAAACGGGCCCTAAACGGATTACGACAACTTAATAAATTATTAATAATTTGATATAATCTGTAGGTCAATCGCTGTTGAAAGATGAAGATATGTAAATGGATGTTATTAGACAGAATGTCTGTTTGTCTTGGTTGTAGTACATTTTCGTTTATTTTTCTAATTATTTTGGTTTTTCCTGTTCATTATTCGAAAACTACTATTAATTTGAAATATAGTTTATGTGTGTTATATGTTTTCAATGGTTAGTTTTGATGAAATTTTTGTGCGAGTTTAAATATCTTTGAGAATAGTTTACATAGATTCATAATTCGATTCGGTAAAATGTTTTTTTATATTGAGATTTGTTGAAACCGCCAGAATAAGAGAACAATAGGGTGTAAACGAATCAAACACTTTTTATATGATACTAATTAAACCCAGCCATGCTTCCCTGCGACTTAATTGCGATTACCGTTCTTACGGAAATAGTCAGTATGCCAAATAAATTTATGCCATATTCTAATCTTACGGTAACTTTGAAGTAAATTAAAAAAACACAATTATAATAAAATAAGATGTTGTATACAGATTTCAAAGCACGCAGTATATATGTATATAAATTACTTTTCGAATTTTATGGCTAAAAACATAACGAAATTGAGTTTAGGATATATGTAGATATATAAAATGTATAGCCTATGTCATAAGTATTGCCTATGTCATCTTAATTTGTTATAGGAATTAAGTTTAGAGAAATAGCAGTATTTATAGTTAGAATGTTATTCGCAAAACTGAAGAGAAATATTTCTGGCTTCGCTTAAATAATTTGTCATCACGTTATTTGTCTGTTGTTTTTCTACTATATAGGTACCTAAAAAATTACTTACATATAAATTTTAATCAAATGTTTGAAGGAATGAATCCCAGATTGTGTTTCTAGTATCGCATATTGATTTATGACTGACGATAAAAATAAATCTATCGCCGAATAAGGCGCTAGTGTCTTGTTAAATTGGACATCCCAATATTTATGAATGTTTCATAACATCCATCATTTTCTTGTCGAAAAATATACTAAATTATACATTTGTAAATATAACATGACCTTTGAAAAGCTCATGGCTGACCAAGATAAGGAGCTGCGGGTACGTTGGGTAGCAGGATGAGTGGCCCCTAGGCACTAACCGTTTGACTGTACCAGTACATAGCACCGATACCATCTTTACATGAAGGATACAAAGGTACTAAGGCAATCTTAAGCCTCAATATTGGGAAAATAACGGTAGGGATATAGAATCATAAAGGTACATATACTGCTACCGAAATATATCGATACAGATTTTACTACCATTAAAATAAGTGTTATCACATTACTCTTGTTTAAAAGTACCTTTAATTAACGTTATTTCGTCCCCGACCCATAACAATTTTCTTTACAATTCAGTCTTCCTATATATAGATTGAAGTGAGACAAAAAGTTTTAATTAGTGTGGTTAACCACAAGATAAATAATTGTATTGTTTATTCCTCGCCTACACGGCTACTACATTTTATTTATGTTGCTCTACACCGTTTTTATATTTCCTAATTTGCATCCATATAAATATCTTTGCGGTTTTCCCACAGCGTTTTGATTTACGACAAAATGTGAAGCTAAACTATAATTTTTATCTACAAATTTCCTTTTACAGTTTCAACACAATAGTAACTTTTAAGACATTTATCATAAGCCAGTTACAAAAAAATACATCATTACGAAATGATAATATATTTTACGTATTATAAAATCATTGCTCTTATTTAACGACTGACATACATATTTGTGTTACTAAAATAAGTAAATTTGTCTAAATACCAGTAAATCTTTGCAATGAATCACGTCACGACCTTTTTTTAGCAGGAATTAGTTATGTAACTTTAAATAATATGCGCAATACTGTAAAGTGTTTTATCATGCTGAATTTTATTTTAAACTTATACCAATTAGTTTTTGACGAATGTGCTGTTTAGGTGTAATTGTTAAAGTTAATACTTGTCTTGATTTCTTGCAGTTCAAACATATTTGACTAATATCCGCACGCAACATTAAAATTTTAAATTAGGTGTAATTAATAAAAATTATATTTAATAAAATGTCAATTATGCCAATTTTAAATATTATTATAAAATGTTAAGCTTACATGTTATGCTCACAAATTAATTTCGTTTTTTATAGTTTACTGATACAATAAAATTGTAAAGAGTAGTATACAATAAAAATAGTTCTGTATAAACAGTCACAAAAAGTTTTTTTTTAAATGCCTTAGACAATACAGGCATGCTAGTTCTGAACAAATTATTTGATAATTTTATAACAACGGTCCTTCAAGACACCCTAAAGTCATCAGTGTATTAAAATTCGAATTTATCCATTATTTTTATGTTAGTAAATAGAATGTAGACCGTTCAGAAGGCTTCAGATCGATCAGTCAGTAGAGCGGTAGAGGACGGCCGTATCGTGCACTTTCCCGACACGCCCACATCGGCCTGGTTTCGGCCTGGGAAACTCCGACCAGCACAATACACAATCGAACATTTGTTTTGCGATAATAACCTACATTTGAGGCGTGAGATCGATGCAAGGCACAAGGATGTCATGGAGTATATAGGATTTCATGAGTTCTTTCTACTGGCTTCAAATTATTATACTTGATCCTACAATGCACTGTTGCATTGCATTAATGCAGAGAAATATTAATAAATTTATGAATTTTATATCGATATTTTGACCCATCATGTTCACAGAGAGACTCTATTTTTTATTATATATTTAAATAACTAAGATCCATTTTTAAAAGTATGTTACATGCTATACATTAAAATAAATTAAAATTAAGATTTCATTGGATTAAATAAATGATTAATATGAATATGATGAGACGTAAATGTGATCGTATTTTGATCATTCACCTATTTCTTCTTATCATTGAGAAGGTCTAGTATATAATCTACCAAGTTGCTTTATTGGAAATCAATGGGAGGTTATTAGTCAATCCCAGTATCGGAAGTTTTTATTTTCCCTCGTCACCAAACGCCGCGAACGCACAAAGATTCTCAGAAGTAGATAAATGGTAATAAATTACCGTTATTGAGTATTTATGAGATTGAGTGTACGCAATACTGTACTGAAATAATATAACGTGGAATATAAATTCAATCTATAATATTATTACATGAATATGACTTCCCAATGTTATCAAATTACATGAAATATGTAGTTTATATGTAGTATCTGATGATAACAATGCAATAAAAAGAAATAAAAGATTTACCGCCAGTTTCTCAAAGGCTTGTCGAAATTTCGTTCATATAACACGAATATTAACGTGAAAGTTCTATGAAGTCAATTCGAGTTTCTGAAACTTTGATTAACGAATAATTTCTGAATAATCATGCTTTCTGCAACCCAGTTAACATTTGACAATAGATTTGACAGTGAATTTCTTAATTTTTTCGTTGATCAGCCTTTGAGAAACCGGTCGTTAATGTCTTACCCTATTATCGTTTTAGGACAGGGAGGCCGCCAATAATTCGGTATTAAACGTCCTTCAAACAACTAAGGGAGTTCGTGTTTTTCAAGGCCGAGCGAATTGTTCGTGTTAATTTCTTACATAGTTGAGTAATTGATTACAAATCTAATAACAATATTTCATAAGTAATAACAGTAGGTATATGATGTTTTATAGATAAAACATCTATTATTATTCAGCCATAGTTATTGTGCTCGCCATCTTGCTTAATATTATAAAAGCGAAAGTTTCTAAAGATGTGTCTATGTTTGTTTATTTACACACAAACTATTTATCGACCTGAAATAGCATTTAGATAACTTTTTATCTCAGAAATATACATAGTTCCTGTGAGAAAAATGCATATGTATACATAATTGATAGCACAGGTTACAAAATGGGTAGACATATTCAATGAATAAAGCTGCTCACTCACAACCCCATACTAGGATTACCAGTGTCGTGGATGCCTTGACAATACAAAAACCAAGGACACACACCTAAACCGAGAAAGAGATTTGAAATCGTCATTCAAATTACGGACGCATTAGGAAGCGTACCCAGGACCCTTTGAACTTCGGTCCGACATGTTCATTATTTAAATGACCATTCAATAATAATAGTTAAACGTAATTTCTAGCAAGGATAGTTTTTTCACAAGGGAACTCTTTAACGGTTAATGACTCAACTATCAACCTCGGTATAATAAAAGAAAAATATGAAGCCACTCTTCCGAGGGCAATGCTATGCGCACAATTTACCTTACTGTAATTTAACTCAACTCAACATTGCTCAAACAAAAGCTTGCTTAAGAATTGTTACAAGTGATGTTAGGTTATCGTTAGAGCAACAATTGTTATATGTGTTTTTGTTGATAATCATTATTTGATCTACTCGAAGAACAAGGTGTTTATTATCTTTAGAATGATTTATATTTTTTTATTACTTTTTTATGGTGCAACCATTAAAATCCTATGTTGTAAATGTATTTTTATGAAAGCAATTTAGCGCACAACTGAGTATCAATGCAGTACCAACAACCTATTATACAGCTACTGTTAGATTGGGTTCCTTCTCAGTAGAGAGGTGATATAGTTAAGGTAATAACTACATACTTGAACAAAGAACATTAGTTTTATCGTAAGAATGTAAAGACGACCCGCGTGGCGTAATGGTCACCACACCGGACCGCCGTTCAAAAGGTCATGGGTTCGATTACCAGCGAAGCCGAAATTTGTATGATGAACTTAAATTTCTGTTCTCGGTTGGGTGTGTGTATGTCTTTCTGTGTTGTCCATGTCACCCACGCCACGGGGTATACTAGTGTGGGGCTATGAGTGTATGGCGTTATTTATTACTATTATTTATCTGTCGGACAAATGATCAGAGAAACCACCTGAGGGTAAGTGGTCACCGTCAATGGACATCAGCCACACCGAACTTATCACTAATACGTTGTTGGTTAGGGAAGAAGAGCAGAAATAAGTGCTAGCTCCCAAGCCCGCAGTCGAATCACAACGAATCGTTTGGCGGCTGATTCAGGCAAGAAGATGGTAGGTAGAAAGGCGAACTCCAAGAAATATTATTATTAATATTATAGTCATGTGCCTAAATTTATTTAATTTGAAGTTTCATAGTCTACATGAAGCCCTAGGCCTATAAGAATTTGTACTTTGATCTAACACATTATTTAAGTGACCTTTAATTATCGTCGCTAAGAACAAATATAGGTATTCAAATACACCAAAAACATAACTCTAAAACATTTTATGAAGAACAAGAATATTCCAGAAATAATAATAGACCAGTTAGACAAAACATTCGCGCAATACGTATCGCATTCTGGAGAGTTCTATCAAAGAGGTTACCAAAGTGCAGCCATTGAGGCTGTCAAAGCTTACCTCTGTCGGAAGTCGGTAAACTGCAACTAGTTTTCCGACAAGGCTTATCGGTGGCTGTCAAATCGATAACTATTGATTTTATGAGTACAATAAACTTTGGTGACATTGGATCGCAATCTGACACTGAAATAAAAAATCCATTGTTTTTATGTTATTAACAAAATACACGCCTAATAATTGACATAATTTCATACTCGACTATATTACTATGTATGTCTAATAAATTAATATGTCGCTTCATTTGTAAAGGTGAGTGTTAAGGATTTATATTCATTCAGTGTTCACAATAAATAAGTATAAGCAGGTTTTGGTTGGTTGGTTTTGGTTGAATTGGTTTAGGTACAGGTTTTACGAAGAATATGGAGAGCAGATACTAGTTACTAGTCTATACTAATATATAAAGCTGAAGAGTTTGTTTGTTTGTTTGAACGGGCTAATCTCAGGAACTACTGAACCGATTTGAAAAAT
>DWJN01002903.1:0-14453 GCA_018248895.1 Carystus phorcus
GATTTTGATCAATTCTACACCCAAGGGGATAAAAGTTTTTAACGCGAGCAAAGCCACGGACAAAAGCTAGTTTTGTACATAATTCATTCGATGCGTCATCAACCACACCTTTGATGTGAATCACACGACGAATTTAATTCAAGTGATAACGAGATATTTATTGATAATATAATAAGGAAAAAGTAGCGAAAACACGATAGGCCAGTGAATTTATTTTTTGCCATTTTTTTTTATTTTTAAACATACATCTCTCCTTACTAGGTAGGATAGTAGACAAACATTAACTGTGTAAAAAAAAATAGTAAAATTAGTGTGTAATAAAAATATTTTTCGATATAAAACAAACAAATTTAAAGACACTGCCTATTACTTGTACATTCTAATAAATAATAATAAATAAATATAAATTGAGATAATCATAAAATTAAAGTAATATGACTTAAGAAAAAATAAAGAGTATTTAATAAAATACATTTGCTTTTTAAATAGTTTATTGTTTCATATAGTTCTTTATAAAACCACTAACTAAACCGTATTGTAAATTAAAAAGTGGTAAAATAAATAAAAAATATTTGCATATATACCTACTTACATGAATAAATGTTTTTGGATTTGAAACACATTGACACCTTGACCTATGTGAATAAATGATGTTTAATTTGAAACACCTCGACATGTATGAATGAATAAATTTATATTTGAAACACTTCGACTTACATAAATATATCATTTTGCATTTGAACATTTGAAATACGACCTATATTATAAATAAATGATTTTTAATTTGAAACACCTCGACATATATGAATGAATGAATTTAAATTTGAAACACCTCGACTTACATAAACAAATGATTTTGCATTTGAAACACGACCTATATTATAAATAAATGATTTTTAATTTGAAACACCTCGACATACATGAATGAATGAATTTAAATTTGAAACACCTCAACCTACATAAACAAATGATTTTGCATTTGAAACACGATATAAATAAACGATTTTTAATTTGAAACACATCTACCTATACAAATGATTTTGCATTTGAAACCCGGCGCGGCGACCGCAGGTCCTCACGATGATCACGAGCATGTCGCTGGTGGGCCTGCTGCCCGAGGGTCGGGCCCGGCGCGCCCTCGCCGGCCTCGCCTACAAGCTCTCGATAAGGGTGCTCATCCGTAGCTTCGGCTGCGTGACCTCGTACCACGACACTGAGCACGCGCCGCGCACCAACGGCTTCTGCGTCGCGAACCACACGAGCCCGTTCGACGTCGCCGTGCTCAGTGTCAACTCGTGTTTCTCATTGGTAGTTGGGTTTTGTTGCGGTCGTGACGTTTCCGTTTTGCTGTTGGGAGGGTAGGGGGGCGCTTTTGAGGCGCGTTTGCACCGTTTTGATTGGGTTCGCGGGGCGTTTGCTTGTTTGTTTTTGTTTTGTTTTTCTATTATCGCGATTTTTTTTATGATGCTCAAGATTGTTTTGTTCGAGTGATTTTCGAATGAACTGATAAGAAATATGGGTTTAAAGATAGTTGATTGATAGATATCGTAGTCTCAGTTGATTTTACTGGGATGTAATTTTGGCACTAAAACTCTCGTCAGAGAATTCTAAAGAAAGTTGCTAAAGACCGCAATGTTTTATCTACTACCATTTCAGAGTCCATAAAGGACATAAAGACGAACATTCAATTTTTACATATATTAAAAAAAACAAAACGATACTTCAAGCAAACGCTCTTATCATATTGTCGTACTCGCTATTCATATCGAAGGTAATATAAGATTATAATTAAGTGTTATATATATACGAATAATGCAATGTGTTATATGTATAAAAACTGTCTTGCCAGTTACATGTATGTCGCATGTATATGCATTCATCTGGGATCAGTCATTTGTGAGCCTGGAGTGTCGTTGGTCAAGATGTGGTAGAAATCTTGGGTAATATATGCTTTAAAAACATCGTTCGTTACATTGTCAAAAAACGAATTAAATATTTTGGACAAGGTTTATCATTAGATAGATATATTAAAGATTTAGGCGGGTGTTATCTTATGAAATTAAAAAAATGTCTGTCGAATCGATTTGTGAATTTAAAACATTATTCAATTCAATGCATCCAAAAAAAATTATCAAAATCGATCCAGCCTTTAAGGAGTTTATTGACAAGAGAATTATGTATATAAAGTCTATACGTGATATCAATATAAAGATTATTGGAGACTTCAACACGGAAACCGCCAAAATGTCGACATTGACATCTGTCATCGATCCGTCACTTATGTCATCTGTCATTTTGACACTGCCAAATAAATATAAAACTGCAGTGTAGCTTAACGTTAACGTTTTTAAAACGAACCGAAATGTAGACACCCGATCGTTTGTTATAATACAACTTCATCATCCATCCATCCGCCTGTGGACGTCCACAGCTGGACGTAGGCCTCTCCTAGTTCAACACAACTTGACCATCGACAACCCAGCCACGCACATTCACCGCACCGCACCCACCATCCGGGGCTTCCAGGTGTGGTGGTTGATCGTTTGCACCGCGGTCGTCGGCACGTTGCCCGACGGTCCGTTCAAGAGCCGCGTGAACTCGGCGCTCTCGTTGATGTGCTTCAACTTCCTGTCGCGGTGCATATCGTTGGTGGTCAGCTACCACAACGGCGACCGGTGGCGGCCGCGCGCCGGGATCTGCGTGGCGAACCACACGAGTCCGATCGATGTGTTGGTGCTCATGTGCGACCGATGCTATTCGCTGGTGAGTGTGATAGGGCGTGTGGTGGAGTAGTTTAGGTGTGGTGTGATTTCCGAATTAAAACGTAGTGTAAATTGAGGATGCATTTGATATCGATACCGATGCACCACTGTACACACTGAAGTAGATACCGATATATCAATAAACACCGATATCAGTACCGATATATAATATATTGATACTTAAATTAGTACCGATACATATGTTATAGATACCGATATCAGCACCGATACATAACTTATAAACACCCATATCAGTACAGATCTATAAAGTGTAGAGGCCGATATCGTAATCGATGTACGGTTGTTACCCCGATAACAGTACAGATACAAAAACTGTAGAGAACGATATCGTAACCGATATACGTATATGACACCGATATCGGAACCGATACATAGTGATAACAAACCGATACATGTTAGCTTGTCGATATACCGATGCACCTGGAATTCAGCGTTATATCCATCCATTGTGAAAACGCGCTATTTTAAACCTGTAGTGTTCCGCATTGGTATCGATATCGTATCGTCCGAAATATCGATTGAACCCTAATCCTAATATAATAGCATAGTAAATCGGAAAGCTTGCTTAACATATCAATTCTATTACATCTTACACGTAGCATAAAGTATAAAGTGAGTTTATTTGCAGCATGTTAGACTTCGGCTTAGTCAAAATAGTCCTATTTCTGTCTTAAATTGTCCTATTGTCTAATAACCAAAACCGCTTCGTACACTCCTTGAAGTTATTTGGTGAGTACAAAAACTAAATTTAAATGTAATCGTATGTTGAAACATGTTTCATTTCATTTTATAATAATTAATAATTAACATAAACATTTTGATTCTTGGGATTACTGTGTTATGTTTTATGTCGTAATGTTATTAATTGTCCGCTAATGTTTATGAATATTTTGGTTTATGCACAATAAATAGCATGTATGTTAGTATGTTGTCTGGGATTTTATGTGAAATTGGTTAAATGGTTAGTGATTAACGCGATTTAATATTGCACAGTCACGTCAAGGCAGCTTTTGATGTATTTAGATAGATAATATATTCTGTTATAATTGGCTATTCGACAATGTTCTAAAAGTTGACATTAGATTATTTATTAGGAGCCAAAGAATCAATATAAAGTTTCATTTATGATAAAAAATTCAAATTAAAAATTCGTTATTTAAGTAACACGCCAGAACGGTATTAAAAGTAATATGACGTAGCCTTGGCTTCGGTGACGTCACATGCCGGTAAATGAAAAATGAAATAGCAGTACACAGTTGGTGAAAATATTTTTACAGGCATGTGACGTGTTAAAAAAATCGATTACGTATTATGGATATTATTATGAGTATTATGGATTTTTTTGGTTAAATTGATGATTATGTTCAAGTAACTTTATTACTATAAATGAATACTAAATTTTTTACATTGTCAATTAGCCTATTATAATTATTGTATACTTATTACATATCAAAACATATGACTTTTTATGTGCGATCTTTGAGAAAACTTCTAGGACGCATTGTGGTAATTACAAAGATCTAGAATAGCGTAATTTATAACCCTTTTATCAAACTGCTGCGTTTTATCGTAGAAAAATAATTTACCACTAGTAACCGCTCTCAATACAGTTACCGTAGTTAAGAAAAAGTAGTTAAAAAAAGAGATTCAGTACTTTTTTACTTCTTTTCTCTTATCGAAAATAATAATGCCGTTTCCAGCTCTGCAACAGCATTGTATATGTATTAGTTTATCAGTTTAAAATATGTGCCGAGGAGTTTCTTTCGCCGTTTCTCCTCGATGTAAAAGCCTTTCCGGAACGGTGGTAAAATCAAAGATTGACGTGCATAAGTGTATTAGAATATCTACAAGAATAAATTATTTTGAAATTGAATTTGATGGCGTGTGAATTTAAGAAATGTCCTTTTTATACAACTTATAAACTAGTAGACGAACTATATGATGATAAGTGAACAGTCTGTCATCATCATCACCGAAGATATGACCACGAATGTAGAGAAATAATACTAAAATTTTTACACTGCATTTTTATTTTAAACTGTTTACGAAGTTAATTATTAATTAAAAAATTAATTAAAAAAAAATTAAACGCGATTAGATCGGACAACGTCATGGCGGATTCCTCGGCCTATTGCAGCGCGCCCTCGCCAGGGCTTCGCCCCACATATGGTTCGAGAGGTCCGAGGTTAAAGACAGGCACGCGGTCGCTAAACGGTAAGGTTCCTTGAATAAGGTATTTAAATATTGTATGTAATAAAATAGGAACAGTTCAAAATCTAACTCCGATTTAAATTAAAGCGTTGGGTACAGTTGTTGTCGAACTTTAATCATAGGTGGCGCCACTAGAGCTAAGGATTACATTATTGTAATTTTCGCTAACAACGCTCCTTTTTTAGTTTATTTTTGTCGTAATTTATTTGGATCGTATGTTAGAGATATTTCATATAATTGTAATGACATAGTTTATTGTAATGCGTTTTAATGTAGAAATAAAGAAAAAACACTTATTCACATTAAAAAAAATAATTAAAAAAGGAGATTAAATATGCATCAAAAATTTAAAAAAAATCGTGCTACTTAGCATTCAAGACTTACGTTTCAATTCATTTCGAAACGTAGCGGATGGTAATCCGGTCTCGAACTCGACTAGCGCCATCTGTTGAGACTCCCTCGAATACGACGTTCGCAGGCTGAAGGAGCACATTTCGGTGCCGGACAACCCTCCGATCCTGATATTCCCGGAGGGCACGTGCATCAACAACACTTGCGTGGTGCAGTTCAAGAAGGGGAGCTTCGAAGTGGGCGGCACCATATACCCAGTGGCCATCAAGTGAGTGCGTCGTTTGAATAATATTGGGCGAGATTTTAACACCTATTTAACACTGTAGATAATGTCAAAAGTCCTGCTACTCTTTCTCTTTGAATCTTTAGCTAAGACCGCTTAGGATGGAAAATTGCTAATGTGAAAGTGTTTACAGTCCTAAATTTACTTTCCTTTAACCTTCGAATTCATATTCGTTACACTTCAGATACGCCCCGCGTTATGCCGACGTGGTTTGGAATAGTTTCCGTTACAAGACGTCTCTTGGTCACTTTATTTATCTTCCCCCCTCCCACCCCTCACAAAAACTAGAATAGTAAAAATTCAACTTGGAAATCTCACTTTTCTAATACTACTCGACCTGGAAAAATTGTAATATGAAAGAGTATTCACCTTTCTAAATACTCCTCAAACCTACGTTCAACCAAACTTATAATTCCAAATCCCCTTTCAGATACGACCCGCGTTTCGGCGACGCGTTCTGGAACAGCTCCCGTTACGGGATGCTGCACTATCTGCTGAACATGATGAGCTCGTGGGCGATAGTGTGCGACGTGTGGTACTTGCCGGCGATGCATCGGTCGCCGCAGGAGAGCGCCGTCGACTTCGCCAACAGGGTGAAGGGCGCGATCGCGAGGCGCGGCGGGCTCGTGGATCTTATGTGGTGAATATGGGACGGGTTGTGGAGAGAAATTTAGCAAAAGTGTGGTTGGTGAATGTGGGCCGGGTTGTGGAGAGAAGCTTAGCAAAAGTGTGGTTGGTGAATATGGGCCGGGGTGTGGAGAGAAATTTAGAAGTGTGATGGATTAGCAAAAGTGTGGTGTATGTGGGCCGGGTTGTGGAGAGAAATTTAGCAAAAGTGTAGTTGGTGAATATGGGCCGGGTTGTGGAGAGAAATTTAGCAAAAGTGTGGTTGGTGAATATGGGCCGGGTTGTGGAGAGAAATTTAGAAAAATGTGGTTGGTGAATATGGGTCGGGTTGTGGAGAGAAATTTAGAAGTGTGGTTGGTGAATATGGGTCGGGTTGTGGAGAGAAATTTAGCAAAGTGTGGTAAATATGGGCCGGGTTACGGAGAGAAATTTAGAAAAAAAATTGTTTAGATAATTTTTTTTACTAATTGTAGAGGATGCTAGTGTTAACACGGGTTCAGCATGGAAAATCTGCGAACGTCATATTAAATTTTATTTGCTGATAATGTTCGCTTTTTGCAAACGTCACTTTTAAATGTATGTATATATGTAGGTATGTAGGTACGTTATATTGTACAGGACACCGAAACGGGTTAACAGTCCACAACACTAATATTATTTCAACGACTTATATCGTGTAATGGTTGGTGACCAGAATGTCGGTTCTGGGTCTGGGTTCGATTCCTACGTGGAAATTTGAATCATGTATTTCAATGTTTGGGCTTGATCTGTATGTTCTTGTCTTCGTATATTATCAATGGCACTGTAATATTCATAAGCATATTTTCAAAATTGGTGACCCCAACGAGTTTTATTTCTAAAAGATTTTTCTAAACATTCTCTTTTCTTCTCAGGGACGGTCAACTAAAACGAATGAAGGCGAAAAAGGAATGGAGGGAGATGCAACAGGAGGAGTTCAGCAAGAGATTAAAAGGAGAATAGAATTTCGCAGAACAAACTACAAATTGGGAGACATTATCAAATGGGACTTATAATGGCTCAGCGGTTTCGAAAACGAAAGACACTGTTAGTGAGTCGTTCAACCGATAGAGGCCGTTGGACGTTTAGAAGTTTGGTGAAATGTATAGTTACTAATACGGACTAGATATTATTAAAAGTGTACACAAATTAGTTATTCGAAGAACTGTGTCGAGTCAAGGCACTCGGTGAATGTGTGTGATTTCGTTGATTGTGATAGTGCTGCCATCTAGTGTCGAAGTGATACTCGTGCGTTCTTTTGGCTTGTCCAGAAGATTCTACTTCATCCTGAACACGGAATGATCATAACATCAAAGGTATTTCATGCACCGGTTATAATTACTTAATTTATGTCACCTCATACATACAAAATGTTTGTTATATCGAATAATATAACAGTAAGGTAATTTGTGTGTTGAAAAGCAAGAAAAATATTCCATTGGAATTATAATGCCTCTAAAATGTTTTATTTTATTGTAATGGTCGGCTTTTGATTTAGGAATAAATATGCATGGAATATGATATATTTTTTAACTCAAATATAGTATTGAATGGTAGCATCAGGTCGTCTCAGAGGCAATTAGTGTTGTTACTATTGATGGGTAACAGAAAAAAATCAGAAATTAAAAAGGAAATGGAAAAAATTAAATATAGTTTCCTAATCACTCATATATTACTTTCATCAGTAAAAGACATTCGACCATTACTTTTCAAAATTTTTATTTTTCCGTAAAGTTTTCATGTTTAGAAAAAATTCGGAAAATTACTCATGCTCTCACGTAAACAGTTCCAGAATGGTCTGACTGTTTTTACGCGATTCTTTGTTAGTTGGCAGCAAAAATATAATATAATATTTATCTAATACGAGTGTAAATGTGCCCTATTTACTATATAGACAGCTTATATGATAAATTTACCTTTAAAGGCATTTTTCATATTTTTCTTAAATCTGAGTAACAGAAGCAAATTTCGCAGTGCAATTAAAAAAGCTGTTGATTGTAATAAAACCTATTTACGGCATTAATAAACTTAACAGAAAATTAGATATTGAAGTTTTGTTAAGTCATAAATTAAATGTTAATTACAAAAAATATCTTAGCAAACCCTCTCTCAAAAATGATTTTACAGTTAATAACAATTGAACAAAAGTTACAGAACACAATATTTATTTGTGCTTAATTTTATTTAATTGTAATTATAAAAAAGAAAATATTGCTGTCCTTTGGGAATTCATACAAGGATACTGCATTTATAGATGAGAAAGTTACATCCATATCAGCATGCTGTGAAGTGAGCGATGAAATTGTTAAGTGAGATAGAAAACTATAAAATGCAATACAATAAATAATTCATCATTTCAGTACAGCAAAAATATAACTGGGTCATCAATCTGTATGAAAGAAATGGTTAGACGTTATCAAGGCTCCAAATCTATGAAAATCGAGGCCAATCATGATCCATACTTTTATTCTACTAATTGTTTGGACATTTGTTGCTCAATCATATAACAAACTAATTTGGATGAAATTTAGCACCAAGACAGATTAGAATTCAGAATAGCATATAGGCTACTTTTAATCCCAGAAAAATGTACGGCTCCTATGAGATAATTGTGGACGGATAGGTAGTTATCACGGATATGAAACTCAGTATATACATTTTTATCCTTTAGCCAATATTGGTCCTTCCAAAGGAACTTCAACTGTTTTTGACATGGATATTAAATTCTGTGCAGTATAAAATGTTTGGAAAATTTCGTTTGTGAACAACTATGGGCAAAAGTAAATATAAAAATAAACATTGATATTACTGAAACATCTATTAGTTGATATAACAATATAATTATGATATATAAGACGTATAATTGAGCTATATGTTAAATTACTCGCTAATTTCTCAACATTTGATTTTAGGCTTGTAAATAGCACAATGTTAGGAAATTCTAATATCGTGATATAAGTTTCCTAATGGCGCCATCTATTAGAACTCTACTAAATTGTAATATTTAAATGAGTTGTAGTCTTATTTGGTTATGGGCTAGTCGGATATAATCAAAAAAATTGTATAGGTGGCTTTTGTAAATAGTAAATTACTATATAAAATATCGATAATTAACTTAATTTTCTACACTATAACACGATTGTTACTATTTTTGATAGACGAATCTTCGAGAAGTAAATGTGTGACGCAATAGCTTCCTAAAATTCCAAATTTGATATTGTATATGTTATCTGTGGTAATCGTAATTTTCGCGCGCTCTGAGTTTTTTTTTATACATTCGACGCCATGACAGTTTCGAATTCAAACATATGTGTGCATTAATTTTAATAAAAAAGAAACATACAAGTAGCTTAATATGGTTTCCATTATTAAATTGTGTTGTGATAAGTATATTTAATATTCAATTATGAAGGGTAATTGTTTCAGCTAAAATTACTACGTAGGTTGTTGATAATTTTATTGGTAGATACGTAGACTACTTCAGAAAAAACAAATTGAAGCAAAGCAATATTATATTTTTGGGAGGCTCAATAATATTATGTGAGCGAATGTGTAAGGGCTTACACTTTGAAATAATAAAGCTACATAGATACTTAGATATTGTATAAATGATTAAAAATGCATTCAATGCGACAAATTAGTTTTAAAGTAGGCAATATTTATTTCCAGTTTCCACCACAAGCGAAAAAAGGGCGGGATTTATAAACATGATGGAATCGCCATCTTTTTTCAATATAGAATATAGCGTTTTCTGTGAAATACCAAAATTTCGTATTGCATTTGGTTTTAAATAATACCACAGCGAATGGTAATCGTTCCAGAATTTAGTAATATTGAAAGTAGGAAGCAGTGGTTAATCAAAGTGGAGAATTAGTTGATATCAAAGGGTGATAAATATTTTTGTGACAGACAAATGCTTGTTATATGTCCTATTGCAATTATGTATATACTCCAGCCTTACCATAATTATTATTTACTATAAATTTATTTATACGGCACTTCTCGACTCTGTCTTACTTGGTTACCACCATCAAAAGCGTTACGACAGCTATAAGTTAGTCTGTGGTATACGAATATGATAAAAAACTCTTCACTGTCTATACAAAATGGTAACTATGAACGATAGATTATTTTAATTAAAACATAATTTATACTTTTGTAATCGTATTTTATAATAATTTATTATTGTGAGCATGTTGAGTTCGTTTTGTTTATTTATTTGTGTAATCGATGTAGAAATATTTAGAAAATACGGCAACACTTGGGCAATTGTACATTACGGCATTCCTAGAATTTACAATTCGTAAACTTTAACTTTACTTTTCATTTACTGGCTTTAAACAACAAATTAAAAAGGTACTTTTACGTTAGTCGGACGCAAATGTCAAACGAAGCGAATGACAAAACGCTTAAAAATAAAAAAAACGGTAATTTTTTTTGGTACTGTAATAACCTAACCTAGGATATAGTTGAAAGTTCTATTATTTTTATTCCGTTGACTGTTTTGTCGTTCGCTTTACTCAACGATATTTGCGCCCGAAAAGTAGCTTTGATGAAGATAATTTCAAACAAAATCATATCCCGGCATAAAACCAAAAAGGCGAAACGTAGTTGCAAAAATTAAGGGCATTTTACGTTAACGACACGGTAGCTAAAACGTGTCTCATAGACAATATGTGATTAATACAGAACTTTTATGAAAATTTATATGATGTAAAGTTAACATTGTTTAATTAATAATATAAAGTGTATTTTAATAATCCTGTAGGTGATAGCTGCATATGATGTTCTCGAAACAAATCAAAGCGATTAAAATAGTTTTTATAAATTCATAAAAGTGCTTTTTCGAATCAGGATTTATGTACGCATCATTATTTATGAAGTTAATTTGTAGGTTACTGAACTGTCACTTGAATTGCCTCCGGACAGTACAGAAAAATAATTAAGTTTTTTTAATGATAATGATGTAAAGAATGATCACTATTTGTCACATAATAAAATCGATATATTGTAGTGGCTGTTTTCCTTATATTTTAATTTTAAACTTTGAATTAATCTCTGTGTTTATTTTTAGCACAATTTGTTTAAATAGGAATTTAATAATTACCAAAAAACTGAAAAATATCGATCGGGAATATATGTACATACTTTTTTTATTTTAATTTTTTCAATTTTTATCGTCCTAAAAAAAAAATGTAAATGTAAAATGTAAAAATTCAAACCTAAATATTACAAAACAAACTACAGTTGTCTTAAACTGTAGTAGCGTCATTTAGCGTCTTTTGCTTCTTTGATAACTTTAAAACGAGACAACTATCGCGAGTGGCGCGTAATAAGTTTACATGGAAATGTCATCCTATTGTGTACTTGACCTTGATTTGTTTCGTGTGATCGCTTGCAGTCGCCAGACGTGTAAATACATATGCATTTTGTATCAGTAACAAATTTTGTAACTGTTGTATAATCAATTTAGACTGAATTTAAATTTGAAGATATGTAAATGTTCTTCGATTGTACTGGCAGCCTTGTAATGATGTTAAAACAATAAATTAATCATTTAAAAGTTTTTTTTTCTTGTGTACTCATTCCATATTTATATATTATCCTCTCTACTTAGCTCTCAGCTCTAGATTATGAGAAAACAACGTCAAAACCAATAAAACGAAATCTCATGTATAAAACATTTTCTATCGGATGCAATTGTAAATTTAAACCATCTCGAATACGTAAAATTTTGTCAAAATTGCTTCAACTGTTTAGGGAGTTTAATTACGTACATGAACAATATATATACATATATACCGAAGACATTACTTGATGTTGACAAGAAAGAAGAGAAATTGTAATAGCAAGAATAAATTTTAGATCATGTTGGTACTAATTTGAAAAGTGACAATTTTCATATGGCTATGATGGAGTCCGCAATGTCGGACCACAAGCAAATTCATATTCAGTTGAAAAAAACCAAAGCACCACCGAAAATACAACAAAAGTATGAAGCGATAGACTATAGAAAACTACATACTTTATTTGAAGAAACTCACCTTGATAATCTCGGAAATGACTACACTAAACTAGAAAATACTATTAAGCGTTATATAAAAGCATGCAAAATAACAAAGACTAAAATACTTAACTTACCTCAGAAGGATTGGATAAATAGAAATATAATGGACGGAATAAACAGAAGAAATTATTTATGGAAGGAATTTCAGGAAAATATAAGTAATAAAACACTAGAAGAAGACTACAATATAGAAAAAGAACGTGTAACTAACCTAATACAGAAAACGAAAGATAGCTATTATTATAATAAATTTTTAAAATTTACAAACAAACCAAAAAAGATGTGGAATTTAATCAATAATCTGGCCACAAACAAAGTTATTCAAAGCTGTGCTCCTACAAAACTAATATTAGAATCTAAACAAATAACGAACACAGAAAATATATGCAATGAATTTAACTTATATTTTTCCTCTATAGGTGCCGAGCTTGCCAACAAAATACCGAGCATTTATCATAAAAACTTTGAATTAGCCTTACCTCGCACCAATTATCCCAGCAAATTAAATGTATTAGAACCTTGCAATATTACTGAAACTATCAAAATTATTAGCAAACTCGACTCAAATTCTAGTAGCGGGCTGGATGGAATCAACACAAAATCTATAAAATGTATTAAAGACCACATTGCTAGTAATCTAACTCAATGCTTTAACGACTTAATTTTAAATGGGGAATTTCCCAACACCTTGAAAGTTGCAAAAGTCACTCCCATTCACAAATCAGGCCCAAAAACTGATCCAGGTAATTACAGACCCATCTCAGTGTTACCAGTGCTATCCAAAATCTTAGAAACTATCATGCATGATCGTTTAGCAAAATACTTAAATTCCATTAACTTTATTTTCGAGCGTCAATACGGATTTAGACCTAAAAGCAGTACTCTGGCAGCAACTATTGACCTTACAACTAAAATTAAATCAAATATTGACAATAAAAATATAGTGGTCGGTATATATATAGATCTCAAAAAAGCTTTTGATACTGTCAGCCATGAATTGTTAGTGTTGAAATTAGAAAAAATTGGAATAACTGGACCTGCGCTAAAAATGTTTAAATCTTACTTAACTAATCGGCTTCAAGCTGTAAAGATAGATAATGTGCAAAGCAAAACATCAAACGTTACATGCGGTATCCCGCAAGGGTCAATTCTAGGCCCTTTGCTGTTCTTGATTTATATAAACAATATACATGAATTAAAGTTACATGGCTACTTAACTTTATATGCGGACGACACCTGTTTATTCTACTTTGGGTCAACGATAACTGACATTATTAACAAAGCACAACAGGATTTAAATATTTTGTACACCTGGTTTCAACATAATCTGCTAACAGTCAATATATCAAAAACATGTTACGTCATATATAAAGCAAAAAATAAAGTTATCCCCCCGCACGACCATCTCAAAATCGACAATGTAGTCATTCAGGAAAAAACATGCGAAAAATATTTAGGCCTAAGAATGGATAGCGGTCTGACGTGGAATGCACAGATTGAACACATCAAAACCAAACTTTCATCCCTCTGCGGCTCACTTCGAAATATCAATCGATGTATCCCTCGTCCGTTACGCTATACTATATACAACTCATTGGTCAAATCACATCTACTATATTTAATTGAAATCTGGGGCAGTGCCGCCAAAACTAAACTAGCTGATCTTCAAAGAATACAAAACAAAATTATTAAAATCCTTTTTTGTTACAACCGTTTAACACCTACATCAAAAATATACTCAGAAACTAAACTTATGAACATCAAACAATTATATATTTACAACACTTGTATTCTCATTAAAAAAATCCTAAATAGCTCTCTCCATACTAATCTATCCTTTGTCACATCTAAGCAAGTAACTCGTAAACAATCCACGCGTCGAGCGAGTTATTTAGTTCTACCCCGTATAAGAACAAACTACGGTAAAAAATCGATTACTTTTGAAGGAGCACAACTGTATAACAAAATACCCTCAGTTATCAAAAAATTAACCAATTTGAAAGATTTTAAAATGCAGTTAATCCCATACGTAACTGAGAATTACGTCTAAAATCATTCAAACTATACCGCTATCTTCTTACGAATATTTATATGCATCTACTTATTATGGATA
>DWJN01002904.1:0-14453 GCA_018248895.1 Carystus phorcus
CCAGTGAGGAATTGAGGATATCAATGTAAGTTTGCAATTTTCGCCGATAATTACAATGGGTGATCTTGTGTACTTCGTTAAATTAGAAAAATCTTATAACTTTCGAATCCAAAATGTGCATGTACGCAATGAAATTACATGAAAAGCAGCCATTTTGGTTACGTCGGCTTTGGCCTCGTAGCCGTGACGTAGGTATTGAATATTTTCCGATAAATCCACAAAATGTTCTAAACGATTGTACTTTTCCTCTAAAATAGTTTTATTTATAAGTTCTCTTCTGTTGAACTCTCTCCAAAAAATTATATGTAGAACATAATTATGTTCATTTGCTGTCATACTTTAGAAGAGTTCCATGTCTGAACAATTTCTATTTAGAAGACTTGAATTTAATATTATTCATCTTTTATCAAATTAATTATCACGACACATACGTCATAAGCCTAAGATTTTGTTAATAGTATAAGTATATATATTTTGTTAAATTTTAATTTACAATTATTTATATATTGAAAAAAAGAAAATAAGAACTTAAATCGTTTGCAGTCCGCAAATCATGGAGCATGCTCAGATCCAGACTTCGGAGGGACCACAGGTGGTAACCATAAATGGTCAGCAGTTGCAAGTTCTGCAAATGAACAACAATCCCCATATGATCCAGGGACCGAACGGACAACAAATTGTTGTGCATGCTATACCTTCAACAGCGCCAGCTATACAGGTATGTTTTAAAGACATTATGATTTGAATGCCAAATTGACTGTTACATTATATTTGGAATAATATTCATTATGAAATTAACAAATTAAGAGTCCAACACTTACTACAGGAAGATTTGTTTTTCTATATTTTAAAGTTAATTTAATCGACTTTATTGAATGTTTACAATGGTTTTATTAAATAAACACTGTTTGCATTTTGGTTCCAATGAGAAATGGATTGTAAAGAATGTGGTGTAGTATTATTGGTTAATTGTGTACACAGAATGTGTATATAAATTACTAATACTTAACGAAAGAAATGACTAAAGATAGTAACTACTTGCATGCATGTTTGAATCTTATCACTTATGCATTACTGGCCATAAAGAAACTAAAGCATATAATACTGGCACTTGTAATATTTGGAGCGATAAATGTTTAAAAACATTTCAGATATGATATGATATATAGGAACATAAATATATACTTCTACAAAGGTGTAAATGCTATTACAAGTACTAAGTACATGTTTAAATTGTATAATATTTATGTGCATGTTTATATTTTTCATGCTGCTAATAGATTGGAACACCACAGCTACAAGTGGTTTGTATTAATAATATTAATATTTAATAAATAACTCCACACACTCATAGCTTCACACTTGGATTCCCTGTTTCATGGGTGCTATGGACAGACAGAAAGACATACACTTAGACCGAGAACAGAATTTGAAACTCATTGTTTGTCAGTCATACTGAAAGACCCTTGAAATAGCAGTCCAGCATGATAAACATTGTGCTATTCAGGATTTGTTTAAAACTGAATGCCATATCTTTACATTGGACCAGTAATTTTCTAGTGTTATAAAATTTAAAAGCTCTTAAATTATTAATAAAATAACATTGTTTGTTACACAACCCATTACTATACTTACCAATTCGAAAGACATATGTAAATTAAATAAAGTATTTCTTAATCATACACTATGGGCATTGTGATCCACATACAATGCTTGAGTAGTCATATGTCAATAGATTGAAAAATAAATGTTACTTGGTTTTTAGTTTCCCATAATTATTTATTCAAGGAAAAGTTATTTATTCTAGTACACAATTGTATTAATATTCATTTGCTTCAAGTATTTCTTACTTTAGTTTATTAAAAACATATGGTAATTGTTTGTTTGATTTGTAATTTAAAACCGAACATAAAGTACTTCCAAATTATTAAGTGGGTCACAAGCTGTCTGCAGTTTCGCTTGTGGGTGATTTGGTTATGGCCACAATTTTGTTAAAAATGTTATCAATACAGAAATAAGGCCATTTTACATACATTTAATATGCAAATGTATATTTTGAAGGTTGCAACACCAAATGGGCAACAGCTACAACAGTTGCAAGTTTTGCCGCTCTCCAGTATTCAAGGTATTTATTAAAATTGTGTGATAATAAATAGAAGTATGCAGAAAATCTGATATTACTATGTGTATTATCATAAATATTATATTTTAAATAGTTTCAAAAGAACTATCTATTGCAACCTCCTTTGTTGTATTATAATATTATGTAAACATCATACATGTTTCTTTAATATAAACCATACAGTCAATTTATTGTTGTACTATTATAATAAATCTCGGTTTAGAGTAATAAAACTTGGGCTGGATGGATGTGTCACCCTTATCTGACCTGTTGTAACGATAGTGTAAATGATATGAAGATGTATATAATATTGATTAGTTTTATGTATTATTATTACACTTGTATATCTTAGATATACATAGCTCTTTTGCTATTCATATGTAAACTCAAATTTGCAATTCAGCAGTTCAATTCACACCATTTCTGTAAGATTTGTTAAGATACATCTAGATACATACGGCTGAGAATGTTTAATTGTGTATAATACTTTTCAGGTGCAAGTAGTAACATGCAACCGATGCAATTGGTGCAGACTGCGGATGGACAGACATATCTGTATCAACCCACTGCGAGTCCACCACAACCCACTATTGACCAACATCAAATACTGCACCAACCTACAGGTAAGTTCACATGTACAAGTAAATGTATTATAATTCTGAACAACGTATTTTTACAGGAAATTTTTTGAATATTCTAATGAAACATTTCTTGTATAGTAGTTTGTAAAGAAAATTATACCAAGGTCATTTTATGAAATATGTCATGTTCGATATATTTGCCTTGTGTGTCAGTGCTATATTACTAAAAATACATATGTGATGAATCGTCTGTTTTGATGCGATATTTTTTATTTGTATTTCAGTTATAAATCTTAATGGGAACCTGGTGCAAGTGGCCAACATTGGCAACACAGTGCAGCCCCAGCAGATTGTTAATCAACCGAACATAGTTATGGTGAGTGATCGTTTTATTAACTCCATCGCCTTTGGGAATTCGTATCGAAGTAAGAATGTACAAAAATGATAAATTCTGCAGACAGCAAAACATTACATTACATTTAAATGCGTAACATTGTTACATATTGCTTAACATTTAAAAACACTGCCTGACATCATTGTAACTATTACAGAAATTACATTCTTGGATTTTTATGTTTTCATGTCATATACAAAAGACGAATTTTACAATTTTGCAAACTTTACTCTACTATTCCGTTTCTTGATGCGGCAATTACGACAATTTTGTGTTAATAAACAAATTTACTTTTTGTTTCATTTTATAGTCTAAACATAAAATATAAAACGTTTTTAAAAATAATTTTTGTAGTTGACTGTATTAAGTTACTTCACATTTTTATGGTCGGGCGAGTTGACGACAGAAATATTAGGTAAATTCGTAAAGTGCCAAGTCGCCCGATCGGGCGAGTTTTTTTCGGACGAGATGGCGAATAACTCAATCCACAAATGTTGGTTATTTTCGGAGACCGATCGATAAAATTGTATTTCAAATTTTCCCTCATGTCTATTGAGATAAATAACTAGTTGCGTCGTTTGTCGATGAGAGATTTGCAATACCATAACAAGTGATATATGTATCAGATGGTGAACGGCAACAGCGGTGCAAGCTCGGCGGCGGCCGCGTCCGAGGGCGCAGGCTCGTCGGCCGCGGGCTCCGACGAGGAACCGTTGCTGTACGTGAACGCTCGCCAGTACAAGCGGATATTGAAACGACGAGCGGCCCGCGCCAAACTACATGAACAAGGGAAGATACCCAAGGAAAGACCGGTAAGAGCAGCTATAAAAAATATTGCGAAAACGGCAAAATTTTGAGCTTGCCATGCGTGCGATGAGTAAACGGTGAAAATTACTCAAAAATTATGTATTACAAAATTGTTCCCCTCTAAAAGATCTAATCAAAAGTCCGCGATAGCATATGTCTAGCTTTTAAGGTTAACACACTATAACCATTTCTATAGTTATAAAAATAGTTCTTAAATAATATTTTATATGGCAAAACAACGTTTGCTGTGTCATCTAGTATTTGATATTTGCTTTTTGTTCACTTAAATCTGACGTCCAGGATGTTGCAATACAACACTTGATCATACATATATACTTCTTTATTCTACTCTACTATCTGTTACTACTAATCTATAATTATGTAAGGAGCATCCTTATATATACGTTATATAATTATCTAGGATTTTGCTTGCTAAATGATATGTACTTTGCGTGACATGCTGTCGCCATAAACCATTTCAATTGCCAACAATGGTGATTTTACTGGAAGTAACTTTTTTGCATGTGGTTATAATGTTGTAGAATTGCTTCAATTGCGTGGACTCTAAATAAAACGAGTGGGAAGTTATTTTTAGTCGGAACTTTTTCCAATAGGAAAAAATAAAAGACAACACCAAGCAATTTATACAAATCAGTAACATGTTGTTTTTTTTCCAGAAATACCTACACGAATCCAGACACAGACATGCAATGAACAGAATACGAGGAGAGGGTGGCAGATTCAACCCGGGCAGTAGAAAGTAAGTGGAGTTTGCAATTAATTGACTAAACTAGCAAGAACAAAACATGTTTATATTAATGACGGTGCAAGGTTCGGATTAAAGGAGACACTTGTTGTCGCTATGATGACTCTATTAGTACTCACTACAATTGGGTATTTGACAGTATTAAAAATAAAGTGCTTGTTATAGACAGTTCTGTACATTATGAAGTATAAAAACGTTTTGCAGTGAAATAACTTGCAAATAACTATTAGTTTATCTAAAAATCGAAAATTAAATATACACTTTTTTAGACGTCGGTCACGTGACACAAAACGGGCCGGATTGCGTCGGGTCTACGATGACGTCACACGCAAGGAACTGTCATCCGCCGACTATGGCTTTAATTTCTATCTTACTTGCGTGTGACGTCACCGGAGGCAGAAGACGCCATGATGGTCATATTGACGTTTTGGCGGGTTATTGAAATAATGAATTTGTAATTTGAATTTTTAAGACAAATACATACCAGAAATAAAAATGACAACTTTTTGTAGGTTCTTTGGCTACGTTTCTACGCAGTAATATTAAATAGGTTTTAAAAATTTGTCATATACCCAATTGGCTCCATTAAATCAATTCGCTTCACAAAGACTGTTTTTTTTAGAATAATGTATAAGCTATCACTGGTTTTTGCAGCATGATAAAGTGGACGGCAAGTGGCAGTTCACCTGCCACCACGGACCAGACGAATGCTACGGCAACAAGGTACGCTACCTCTTATAAGACAATAGTTAAGATGCTTTTAACCTTCTTATCTTTACACTTTTTAGCACCTTTCTGGATTGGTCAGGAGCTTTCGGTTTAAAGATCTTTATTTCTCATAAGACACAGTCACTTTAAATGAGAAAATTAAACATAAATTATGGTATGGTCGTGTTCAGCGAAGTTGTCGGTGTACTAGCGTGAAAATTGTGTGTGTGTGTGTTTTAGGTGTAGATTTTTTGATAGATGTGTGTGAGTTTTACAGGTTTATAATGTTTATTTTATTTTACTAACGACTTAATGTTTAGGAAAATTTTAAACATTCCGCTGTATATAGTAAAAAATATAATTATAATAATAATTCAGGAATAAAAAGGAGCTCCTTAAACTTTATCACATCGATAAGTTTTTATGTGAAAGAAGGACAACCAGACACACTTTCAGCTCCCTTTTATGTAAAAGAATACACTCGCTTTTATAATAATAAAAATATGGATTAATTTCTCAAGTTATACAATGGTGATGCAATTGGACGATGTACTAGTAAATCTGTCATCAGGTCAGAATCAAGTACATTTATAGAAGGATTACTAGATTTGCCGACTTCATTCAGTGTTTTAGAGCTTTGGAGTTTGCAATCTTAGGCCTTTGAAATGGTTGTACTTGAGTTTTAAAAACTCATCAATAAATTCGTCCTTAGATCATTAGGTATTTTGTCAGGTTTTTAATGTTCCAACTTGTAACCATTGGTCCTTGTAACTCCTATTCAATATTAGTTATAGAAATTGCAATATATTCTACATTATTATCAATAAAATACTCCCAAATGAACTATATATTATATATACAAAATTTGCATACCAACATTGGTAAATTGTGGCGAACAGATTGTAACAAAATTTAAGACCGTTCATGTACCCACTTGTGCAAATAAATAATTTGGCGCCCCAATCGGGACTGAATATTATTTAGTACTTATAATATTAGTATAAGTATTAGTATAATAATAATATTTATTTGCAGTAATTGTGGATACAATAAGTCTTACTTAGCATGCTTAGTTCTCACAATTAGCCATAGTTAGGCGTACAAAGTTTCAATTTAATATTAATATGTCAATTTAATAGTAATAGTCATTTTGATGATTATAGATATGTCAAATTAAAATAATGTTATCTTCGATTTTCCTTGTTAACTAGTATAATAAAATTTGAGTGTGTGTTTGTGACTTTAAAATAACCGCTGTTTATTAAATACTCATACCACATAATAAAATAATATCATTTACAATTTTTGTCTCCGTCTGTTTGTTCCGGCAAATCGTTGGATAGATTTTGACAGAACTTTCACTGGCAGAAAGCTGATATAATAAGGAGTTTGCGAACTATACAATAACCTTTTCATTTAATTCCACGAGGATGTCGCGTACATTAATGCATCTATCGTAAAATGTTTAGTCACCGCGATAATATAAGCTTGAATTGTTATTAAATTAATCTCACGGACATTTAGAGAACACGGTGAAAATTGTAAGTACTTACTCTGGTAACATTGCATACGCATTTTTTTACCACTTAGGAATCATACATATGTACATTTGTATATGTACATACTCGCATAATTCATCACCAAAAAGGGCTTCGGTATTCCTTATACAGGAATGACGTGAATTGAGCGAAGTTTGTTAAGGGCCATTGATAAGGACCACGAACAATATTAATTCAGTGTAAATATATTATTGATTAAAATAAATAATTGTTATAATTAAAACAGATACTACTTTCGTGCGCGGTCTCCAAATAGCCGGTGGTAAAATAGTGAGTAGTCAGTAAATGGTTTAGAATGACCTCAAATATTAGCGCGTGTTCAGCTTAATGACGGGATTAAACATTTGCGGGTGGGAATCCCAACAAATTGTTTTGCGATATTTACGGTAAAGTAGCTATTTGTAAAGCGCTTAGTAAATTTCATTTAATTGTGAAATATAATTTTAAAAACGTTAATGTCTTCAAGTCAAGAGTGAATAGGCTTCTACTAAGTTCACCACCTACTACTAGGTGCTTCACTACCCAAGACTACGTCATCGCTTACCATCAAATGGGACTGTACCTACCTAAGCATTAACTTTGTTTTTAATAAAAAACAACTCCCTGACTCACTGGCCAAAAAAAATGAATACTGCTTGCTTGTAGTTAGGTTGGTACCTAGCAGATTTTCTTTTTAATTCGTTACTTGTATTTAAAGTCATTTCAAATTGGTCGTAATTGGGAGATCTTCGATCCACAACAGTGGTCTTCTTGTAACGTTGAGCGTCACCATCTACTTTTTCTGTTTACACTCCAATGTTATCAGTACGGCAAAAGTCGACAAAATATATCTTTATACAATTAGGCTCAGAGAAGGCAATTATTCTCCTTATTTCTCCTCTGTTTGTCAACAGATTTTCCTTTTTTTTGCTCTTTGGCCGCCACCGACAAAAAGAATTGTTAGTAAAATGTTCATTCGTTTAAACTTTTTCGACGTGTTACCAATATAAGGCTAAAAAAAATAAAAACCCAAACACAACACAATTTGGCACACATGAGTTAGTAGTAGGTAATTTAACAGAGCACGGGTTGCATATAGCAATACATTTACATCTAATTAGAAAATTGAGACATTCGAAGACCTTTTAAACGACCTTCCTGCCATAAATAATATTGAATCAAAATACAATAGTTAATATCATAAAATTATAATAAGTACGTATGCAATCTTAATAAAAACTTAATTGACGATTTTTTCTACGCATTACAAATTTCTTTAATTGAGGATTTGACGTCAACCACCGTCATATGTATAAACTCTGGAGCCTCGTAGGTACGTAATTACGTACGTAAATTACTACGATGTTACATTTTAAACAAAACAATAACTTTGTAATTAAAAATATCTCATTGTTTATGTTATAAAAGTGCTTGTATATGATAATAACATTAAAATACGTAAAACACATCGACAGTGTAGCTCATTTTGAAGCTATTAAGGTTAACAACGTTTTTTGTGAGTGTCGATTACTTTATTAATAAATAACTGTAATGTGCCGAAAGTAGGAATTTTGTATAAACTTTTCTATTCTATAGGTAGACGTATATCAATATATGACATAGGTGTCATACTTAAAATAAAATTACCATACTAATATGAATTGTAAAATATTAATAAGTTAATAAGATTTTTAACCGGATAATTATAGGTATTATAATATCTACGTAATGCTTTTTATTATAATTACATTACCTGTATAAATACTTCATTAAAAAACGTTATAAGACGCAGTATGAGAGTGAAATGCGCAATAGTCGCACATGTTGTTGTTTCATTACAATACAATAAAGGCACAACTTACCTAATATTCAGCTAATCTGGTTTGGATCTGCTTTGACTTATACCCGGAATTTCGATAAAGCTATCGGTATTCACAGCAACCCGTCAAAGGCTGGAGATTAAACGCGGCAAGCTACAATCAGGTAATTATTCCCGAACTACCTACATTCCTATTGCTTTAATAACTATCGACCGGTAAATGTATCATTTCACTTGTAGTAATTGAAAGTACTTGTAGTAATTGTAATGTTTAAACTTACTTTATAAATGTTATTAGTGTATTGTTTAAAAGATGTGCTAAGGAGTTTTTTTCGCCGTTTCTTCTCCTCTTTATAAGGCACCTTTTCCATACGGTGGCAGATGCGAAATATTTAACGTTCACAAGTTTATTTATGAATACCTACCTGAAAAATTGAGTTTACGTAATGATAATAGTTTATATCATCTAATATCGATGAAAGATTAGGGTCTTGATTAAATGTTATAAATATAAATCTTAGCCACACATTCCTGGCTTGGACTTGGAATGTTTAAGAGTACTTAAGTGTGCTCGAGTTGCCAAGTGTTTTCGAAGTTATAGATATCTGATGTTACTGCTAGAAAGTAAAGCCTTAACAAATAGTAGCTTTTTTACTCTATTATCATAATGCTTGGTCATTTAGCTGTTTGATACTACGACAGTCCTCGTGTTAGTGGCATAAGTACTTGGCTAGTTAATACCCGAAACCCAATCTACAAATACAACCAAGATGCGAAATTCTCAAACAATGTCAAAGAAAATTGTACCATAAAATATTAATAAACATCGTAGACAAGATAGACTAATTATAGACTAAGTGAGGTCCATAATAACTTCTATAGGTATACAAAAAATTTCGTTGATAATAGATATTAATTGTGATAAAAATACATTTTAGTTTTATTAAAGAATCATTATAGGAAAAGCCGTCGTGGTTGATTATCGATAATGATATTAAATTTAGTGATCACTTACCATCAATTTAATTAAAATATTTCTATAAAATGTATATATGTTTGTAAATGATATACATATATGTATATATACAAGTAAGGACATTCGCTAGGATTCTTCTGATTATATCTTAAAATCGCTAAAAGTCTTAGTCTTCCAACGTTAAGCTTTTTTATCGTTTTTAATTGAATCAAAGAGAAAAACAAAAAACTGTACATTTCAACAATAAATGTTGAGACATCTTACAGCGGTACTAACACAAAGCAACAATTTAATTAAGTTAAGTGGAAAAAGTTGACCGCCCACCTGTGGACCTCTCGCAGTACGCCACATTCATGTCGGTGTTTAAATGCCTTTCTGACATGTACGACTTAATAAAAACTTGCTAGATACGAATATATCATAAACATTACAATTTATTATATGTGTATAACTTGATAACTAGAAAACGGTATTTGATTGTAAATGGCTATAATTTATCTATTGGTCGTTAGGTTAATACCATCTATTTGAGTCCTCACGATACTAATGTAAGGTGGTAGGGTATGTTGCCTTATGAGATAGACTGTTTAATATAAAAATAGTTTTAATATTCTTATTCTTAAATTTTTTTGGGAGTGTAGATAATAAGGCATATACTATACTCCGCTTAGACGAAGTCCACGCCCTGTCATGTACAAACCTCGATCACTTACTGTTATTATACGTAGAGGTAACTAATAATAACTTCTATTTATGCAGTAAAAGCTAATGTCAAATAAAATGTCAAAAGATGTTTCCTGAACATTCGAAGAATTAAATGGATTTAAATCAGCTACTCGGCTTCCTATAGTCCTTTGTTTTTACGTAATCTTTTTTCAAACAGCGGTATGTAGATAACCTTGCCGCTGTTAACATAACACGGAATAAAATACGGCATAAATCCAACTATCAATAATGCGATGTTGTTTAAAATTCGGTGACCGTCAGGCTTTTGGCACTTTGACGCGCGTGTGGAATTCATAACACACTTTTTATAGCCAGCACTGCCAGGTTTGATCCTATCACTCGTTTACATTGCGATTCGACAAATCTGACATAGGCACTGTAGATAAACCTGTGTACAATAGAAGTTCAAGAATATTAAAATATAAGAGTAGTGAAGTTATAAACTCTTACAATATTGACATAATAAACAGTTTTTGTTTTGTTGCGTTTAGTCAAACTGTGTTAGATTCTGCTACGAAACGTATGTACTAAAGATATACTTTTAGTTCAATAATAACTACAATAATAATAATATTTTTGTTACAGTGTTTCTGAATTTCGTAATTTATTCTCGGTAGCTGAGATAGGTATTTTTCTGGTGTAAAAGGTTTAAAGGAGATAAACATGGACATTTATTTTCCTTTGGTTGATTTTTAAAAACTGTAGTTATATTATTTTTTCGACTTTATATTTAAAAATCCTTTGAATATTAGATTAAAGTACTTTATTTTTCCAATTTATTATCTTTCTGAAAAATATATGTAGTAAGTATAGTTATTAAATGAATTCGTTGCAATTCTTTTAAAGCTAAGCAAAGATCTTAATATGTTTTTAGATATTTAGAAATAAACCCACTCGTGACATAAGCTTCAGTAACTTTAATCTATTAATTTATGTATACAATATATATTCAATAACTTCTGCTTTTAATTAGCTAGCGGTCAAGATTGTTTACCACGCCCAGTTCTGAGAAACTTTAATAAACACGGTAAGTATGTCTAATAAAATTATACTATTATAGCGTCATATCACAACGATCGTAACTCCAAAGAGAACCCAATAATTTACTGAACATACTGCTAAGCGCCTTGAACTAGAAATCTAGATTATTCTAGTTTATTTTCTATTAGCCGTGCCCGTGACTTTGTCCGCGTAGAATGTAACAAAAAAGTTATTGTTCAGTTTGCAGGATAACTAATAACTCGAAAATAAAGGAACCCTAAGTTACTCTTTATTACATGAGCTATCCGCCAGTGAAAGTTTCGTCAAAATAGGTCCATCCGTTCCAGAAATTAGCCGGAACAAACAGGCAGTCAGACAGACAAAATATGTAAATAATGTTATTTTGTCATAGGGACCGTGTATACATACATATGCATTTAGTAAAAAGCGGTTATTTTAATATTACAAACAGACACTCCAATTTTATTTGTGTAGATACATTAAGTATGTGTATGTGTATACAATATACATATATCGAGAACACAAAGAGGTGTATATTCGTATATTTATAAATTTATTAAACTCATTAATCATTTTACAGAAAGGTTAACTATAACCATTGTGTAAGTTAAAATTTGTGTCAATTAATGAATGAATTACGGGATTATACTTATAGATAAATGGATCCGATACGAGTAACGAGTCTGGCGAACAATTAAACTATAAACAAGAAATTAAAAAGATATTTGATTACTATAGCTGGTAATTGAGCAATCTTCATAAATTGAGGTCAAAATTTTATTATTGAATATTCATGAATGATGTTTATATATTATAGGTTTTATTAATAACTTAAACAAAAGATTTAGCTTTAGTAGATTTTTATAAATTGAATAACCGATTTGTATGATGATTTTATTCTGTTTACGTAATTTTATATGAGTAGGATTTCCATCCAGTTTGGAAACAAACTAACAATTTCAGGATATTCACTAGGGTTGGTATTTGCTACTCTTTAAATGTTTGCGTGAAGTTATGTACTAAAAAGGTTATGTAGAAACACTAAAAGGTCATTGACATTCACGTTGTTTCAGACGTGGAGTGACTCCGAACTAGGCCGAAGGGTGTTTGTGTCCTATTTAAATTTTCTCATTAAATTGATGTGAAATGAAAAATGTATGAAATAAAATTTATATGAAAGTAGCTGTAAAGGTACACGTTGCTACGCGTATTAAAAAATTGAAGTAAAAGTAGCATTTACATAATTATATCAACCAAATATTTTTTTCAACTGTATTTCATCAACCATGTGTCCCATTGATATAATTGTTTTATCAAAACCTTTGTCAGAGAGTTGTGAGAAAAGTTGCTAAAGACATACATAAGTGCTCTATTTCCTATCATTTCAGAGTCCATAAACTACGAAAAAACATTGATTATGTTATAAATATCGAACAAATTATGTTTTCAGAAAGACAACTGATTATAAATTAGGTACTAAATTCGAAAACGTTCACTAAGCGAAAAAATACTAATAACTTTGTTTGATACTATTATGAAATACTCCTATGATACAATTATACATTTTTATTCCAATTTTGTGATAATGAAACTAATATACATTTAGAATATCCACACAATTTTACAAACAAAAATCAATTTATTATGTACGACCGGTAAATTATAGATTAAGTTCGCTCCGTGTAACGCATAGAGTAAATAAAAACAACAGTGATAGAATAAGTAAAAGTTCCGTGTTATACCTAAACAAATTAGTTATAAGCAATCAAAACGGGACACGATTCCCGCTCTCCTGTTCACACTCTGCTCGCTGTTATATTAATTGTTAATTTAATTTACGCCCGAGATCAAACCTCCCGATAGCGTGCGGAGGCCGTGACTAACACCCGACTACCGGTTTGTATGTTAAATGCGTTATTATAATTACCATACATTTAGATTACACGTCGCTTATTTTTTAAAGCGAAAAAATATTGTTATGGCTTCGTACAAAACTTTCAGCCTACACGTAAATAACGTGAAAGAACTGTTATTTCTCGTTCGGCTTCTGCGCTTTATTAATATCAGTCGTGTATGTAAAATATTTTTGAACATTTTTTATGGCATTTTAAAATATTTTGCTCACAAAATTTATGTGTGTATTTTGTGTTGATTGTTGTTCGTTTTTTTTTTGCTCGTTTGTCAGCTTATTTAAAAATTGATACAAAAAAGCGAACTTATGCTTAAGCATTTAAATCTTATATCTTATACTAATATATAAAGCTGAAGAGTTTGTTAAATTCATCAATTTTTCTAACATTTCGGTTAGTTGATCTATTTGTTTATGATTCAAGCCAAAATATTAACATGATATAAACTAGAATTAGAAAACTTAAAATTAGATTAAAATAAATAAAAACATGTACTCGGTTATTGTTATAAATAGTTGGTTAATCATTTTAGAATCCGAGATCATGCGACCCGCAACAATTATTGTTAATATCTGGAGGTGTCTAAAGCCCATCCCGCATTATGTTCACGAACCCTAAACTTTCAGCAATACACTATCTATTTCCATCAGGTGAACTCATAAACCAGTTGAAATATTTATCACGTGGTTTCCTTGTTAAACCGCAAGTCAACAGTGCGTGAACATCGGGATTTAATATTTGACGACTGACACAGAAAACCTATAACTAGACCGTTGACATACTAACACTCATTCCTGCAGTTTATTTTTGCTGTTCAATAATTTTCTTATTATCTATACGTGATGAGAAAACTTAGTAGATGCCGTTCTTTAACCGACTTCAAAAAAAGGAGATTGTTTTTATGTGTGTAGTATAATGACTTTTTACTCTGTTTACCGATTTGGTTGATTCTTTTTCTATTAGAAAGTAGATGCTTGTCATGTGTCTTGCCTTGCCTTCAACCCATTAATGGCCCACTACTGAGCAGGGGTTTCTCCTCAACACTGAGGAGGTCTAGAGCATACTCCACCACGCTGCTCCAATGCGGATTGGTGGAGGGGTTAG
>DWJN01002905.1:0-14451 GCA_018248895.1 Carystus phorcus
CGTTATTCAAAATATTAACGAAACTCTTATTTTGATCCGATTCACCCACTGATCCGATTCGCCTCGGTCTACCCTATAAGATATTCTTATAGAGAATTCTTGAGACCCCTTATTTATATGTCACCACACCTTTAAAGTTAAGGTAATACAGGTTTAAATAAAAAGCAATCACGTCAAAATTAAAATTATTTATTGAAACAATTTTGATTTTAAATTAATAATATAGTTCTTCCTAAAGCTATTGGGCTTAGACTAAACGTTAATAACATAATTACGGGAGCGTCAGAACGTAACAAACAAATGTATAGCCATAAATAAGTACATACATCCCGTGCCGAGCGAGGCAACGGGTTTGCGACGAAAGTTCATAAATTATGAAATTATTCAAAGATTTTATGATTAATATAACACTAGATATCAATATAGGACTTATTATTAGAGTCGCGGAAGAGTACAATTGTCTAACTTTATCGAATACTATGGATAGTTACAATAACATCGAGTAGACAAATGCTTTCAAATGACATCTGGATACAAAAATGCTTTCTAAGCGTGATATTTGTACCTATAAATGATACCTATCTACTTTCAATGTTGAATAAAGTTAGGACAGAAACATCAAATGTGGACCATTTCCTTACTGCCATGTTTATTTAAAATCTCGATCGATTATCATTCTACGGTCCAACTGACAGTAACGAAACAGACCTTTAAACTTATCAGTTACAGAATATATCTGACGTTAGATAATCCATTATGAAAAGAAAAAAACATTAACTGGAGGTTGTTACAGCCACTCTTATCACATATTACAAGGTTAACCTACTAGTCCGTCTACAATAGAAAATCTAAGATAATGTTTTATCGCCCTCATATAAATTTGTAAATTAAACCTACAAAAAATAGGTGATGTTTCAGGCAATACGCTGTCTGCATGATACAGGGGTCAAGACACTGCGTAAATTAATATAAAACCGTATAAAGCAATAAAGCTTACGAAACGAGACTGATGTCAACAGAAACATCAATTCCATTTAATAATCATTTAATTCAACATTCCATGGACATATTCTTTGAATTAATTGGTCATTAAACCTAATTGGTATCGAGTGATGCAGATAGTAACATCTCTTGTCAAAAATCGATATTAAATACGTGATATAAAGTATAGTATAATACATCGATTATAATTTGGCATCACACAACTAAACGTATCGTAGCCTAATTAATCGAATAGCCTCGGAATTACGTAAATAGAATGTGTAAGCGATGTTTATCTGCAAGTGTTCTATCCATAACTACGTTTGATCCTCCAAACCTTTCAATATTTGATATTTCGTCAAATCATTATGTACATCGAATTTAACCTCTAAAGTTGTGTTTCAGTTATAATGCGAGCTCTATTCAAAAAGCAATGATTAAATTATGGTGGCAGCGAATACAACGAAAGCTTTCAAATTTCATTTAAATGAAGTAGATTAGAATTACAATAAAAATACATATTTTGTAGAAGCTATCAAATGATATTATACTTTATCTAAAACATCAATATAAAGGGTCTGTTAGAATCAAACATAGAATTACATTAGCAGAGCTGCAGTAAAATTTCTGGCTAGTAGTAGATACTGCTAATTTGGATGAATTAATTCTGAATTTTGAAACTTAATAGGAAAATAATGAAGACCTCGTCTAATCCTTTAAAGTCATGAAATATTCAAATGAACGTTCATTTGAACACTTGCTTTATTGTATAACTGATTAAAATTTCAATTTCAACTGGAAAAATCCAGATATACTTTGTCACGACATCATACCGAATCTTAAAAAGTTGTACATTATAAGTAATTCAAATTAACGGTTTTTACAACTAAACCTGGCATGGAATTTGGCATAATAAAATGATTAGTTCAAATAGCACTCGCCCTTACTTGCTTAGCGGAAAGGAACTTTTGCTCGATAGATCTCCTAGGGATGCCGCTCACCTTCTTTGGCGAACAGCCGTTGTAGTTTATCGACGAGGGCAAAGATTTGTATCCACCGTCGGAACTGTAATCAGTGTCCGTAGACTGACCGTTAAGGCTCGGACTGTGTCTGTTACCGTTTATGCTTTCCTTACTACTGATGCGGCCGTTATATAAATCTCCGTAGGAAGTGTGGTGTTTGATCTGCGGCAGTTCTTCGATAACAGCAGATTTAAGAGCTGCTTCGTTGGTATACGATTGGTTCTGAAAGTTTTCTATCGACCGAGATCTTGAAGAGTACAAAGTTTTTCTGTCGTTCTTCTCGCCTACGGAGGAGTCCCGCTTGATGTAACGTCTGTTTTCGGAGCCATTGACTGCTTGAAGGTATTTCGAGCCGACGCGGCTGTTCGTCCGCAGCTGCACGGCATCCCGTCTGTCTGTCTGTCCGTCGTCGAGTCCGTTCACTTTTCTCGCACCGCACTGACATTTCACGGTCCCGTTGGCAACAGGTCTCTTAGTCTTTTGTGCTTCACTATATGACGGCAGCTTCCTTCCACTAGCTTGTTCATTCCAACTGCGAATTATATTTTTAATATTAGACACAAGGTTTTGGTAAAAGTGATTGTCTAGACAGTTAATGTGGAGTAAATTTAAACTGAGGACCGACATAAAGAGATTGCAGTCAAGTAAAAGAAAATAATTGTATGCGTCCTAACGACAGGGCATTGAAGGCAAAAGAGAATTTATTAATCTTATGTTTTACCGGCGTTGTTATTATGGGCTCACCTTTAGGTTCTGGACGGGCAGCGTGTAACACAGAGATAAGTTTCATAATCAAAGTATACATAGATCTAGGAAAGTTCTTTTACAATATAAACACACACTACCTACTCTGCAACACATCATTATACGAAAATATACAACTAGCCCTTCAACCAGTAAATGCAATGTTAGATCCAAAACAAGCTTCGAGTGTAAAGTGAACGTTAATTGTGGTCATGCTTTAACTAGATCATATACATCAACTGAAAATCCTTAAAACATTACATTTACGATAAGAATAATACAGCGTTTGTTATTTTGCAACAAGATAAGAAAGCCAATAAATAGTATCTATGTCGAAAACGAAACAACTCTAACGTTATATTATAGTCTTAATTGAACAATATAACTTCATTTAATATAGGAACAATATAGAGGCCTTAATAATTTAAGTTAGACATTGTATATATATTCTGTTTATTAAACAACTTTAGGCACTTCAAAATATCTTGAATTAAGTCTAAACTGGACACATTATAGAAGCTAGGTAGCTTAATCAAGTTAAATTAAATTGTGCGAATCCTACAAAAGTCAGATCAGTTGTAGAACCGATGACAGTAATCAGTGACGTCGCTATCGGAGACGAGAAGGACGTCCTCGCCAGACTTTTTGTACAAAAGATGCAACAAGCATAGCACATTGACAGAGCACAACAGGCACACAGCGAGCAAGCAGTCGAGCCACGCTACCTGATCCGACGGACGAACTCTCGCACCGCCCAAGTGGAAACTGACGTGTTCAATACCAATTTTCACATAATCCCAACGGAATTAAAAGCAGCATGTGAGGAAATTAGAACAACATGAAATATTTAAGGGTAAGTGATGACATGTCGATGGTTAACATAAACACAATGTAAGACGTCGGTAAATAAAATAATAATTTGAAATTAAAAAAAGATCTTATAATTTTACTAGAAATAGAAAATATCATTGAAAGTCCCAACTAAGTTGAAGACTTGTTGAGGTAGAAATAGTAATGCATGGGAGTGATATTTTATCAAATAAATATACCAGTGAAATAAGGTGATAGAGTTAATGTAATACGACACATGGATGTAGGTGTAAATGTCATCTTTTTACTCATGTAATCTCTAAACATAATAATCCATTTAGATGACCTTATTATTGAAAGTAAAGCTTCACTTTTACTTGCTGTGTGTTGAATAGCTGTACAGCACTGGTCTTTTGCTTTTGTTAAATAGTATGCAGGGATGATAGGAGGTATGTACAAAATAGTGATAGATGAGTATAATGTTCGTAATATGGACTTCAGTGAATGTAACGAGGCGACGATAAACCTAAAACAATAGATATCCATACATACATAACAGAGCGTTATTAAAGACATAAATAAATAATACAGTGAATGATAGTATTGGAATTAAATGGTATAAGTAGTACTACTTTTTGTCAAAGGAAATAAAAGTATGCGTGTAGATAATTAATTCAATAGTGATACTACACAATATAACCATGACCTGTAGGTAATAAAGCAGAACGAGCTAAAAGTATTGCAGGAAGTGCAGTGTCGTAAATGTAGGAGATTAAGAAATAAGTGTTTTGGAAGTGGTTACCTCACTAAACCGGAATTTTCAGAACTCGTTAGCGTCGAGCCCATCGGCGGCCGTAACTGAAATAGACAAACAATGCAGTTGAAGTCACATGAGGCCATTAATTTGATTTTTAATATTAAATTATAATTGTAAACTGTAGTCTTTTAAATTCTTGTTTATTTATTAAAAAGATTATCGTCGCTATACTTTCATCTGTCTTACTAGATTACGCTTTTCTCTATTATATTCTGATTCTGTATTTAATGGGTAATATATATAGGATTAATTTCTGTAACTAGGCCTAATTATAACTATTTATTTTTTAGAAGAACTGTGAACAAAGTAGATCATAACAAACAGGAGGCCATAGTGATTCACCCAGTTCACGTTCCATTAATTTAATTCATCTCTTACGATATCATAAGAACAAGCCCTCGAAATCTGGGCGACATTATAGTTAGGGAAATAAATAATTATCGGATAGGTATTTCTTACTTCGTCTTGGAATATAATAGTGCAGCTATATTCTAAGTGTGTTCCGCGGAACCCTAGGATTCCGCGATACCTCTGTAGGGGTTCCTCAAGAATGTAGAAAAATAATCAAATTACCCCTCTCTGTAATAAAGAATAGACTTTTAAAAACTATTGTTTTCTTGTAGGGTTCCATCAAGTATTCAGCTTTCCAAAAGGGGAACCAAAAACGTTTGAGAACAGATGTAAGAGTGTATAACTAACCCTGTCGGTCTGCGTGGCAACGTTGCAGGTGTCGTCGGCACGTGGCTCGTGGGTCTCAGCCATACGCAGCATCTGTTGCTGCAACACCCTCACCAGTCTGTCACGTTCTTCCAGTTGGCTCTGCAATGTATAATATGTACATGACAATAATTGTAATAAATGTTGTCACACTAGGATTCTTGGCGTTACAGGTGGTATAGACAACACATAAAACATCTCTAATCATCACACTTTGGCGTGATGCCCAAACGAAACAGTGTATGTCAACAAAGCCTACCTGTATAGGATTTCCAAAAAAATATCCAACGTATGCATACGGAACTGTTACACGTATATGTACCTATACAGTTCTTGGGCCACGATGTTTGTCCGCAATAGACTCGGAAACTACTGAACCGATCATAATGAAATTTGCATACTGTATATAGTTTCGCCCTACTTCTATTATGTTGGACGAAAGTAATGATATTTTTACAATAAATAAATATTTTTAAAGCACAAGCGTTGTAATTTTGTATTCAACTAGTTTCTAAAAGACACCTGGGGAATTAACTTATTTGGCACCATATAATGTTAGCTAGTTTATGTAACTATCTAATAGATGGCGCCTTCGTCTTTGTTTTGGGTAATGCTGTTTGAAGGAAATATGATAAAACACTCACATCACTATACTTATAATATTTTTATTTGTTAGTACCTATAAAATGTATTAATTAATGGAATAAATTAGATTACATGCGGGTTACAGAGAATTTTAGAATGAAAATCATTATAAGCGTAGGTAACTAATAAATTAAGGTCAATTTGTCAATCAAACATTTTTATTATTATGATTAGTCTCATTCTCAAATACTTAACAAAAATCCAATAAAAACTTAATTATCTAAGATTCTGTTTATTATTCTATGTCATTAGGTACAACTGACTCTACTCATTACGGCAAGATTCAAAACAGTTGCTCTTTTTTACCACACTATTACTCAAACTGAATGAAAGTAGAGCGTTGATGGTCATAAAACAGTAATATAATTCCACGTGTTCATTTCCGAGTGTCTTTGAGGAGTGGCGTGATTAGTGTTGATTGACGCTATAACTAGCCTCGCCCAAAAAAGACTAGCGTGAGGTTGCATTTGTTCATATATTTTAAAGAACATACTTATTTTTGAGCATTGGATAATTAATAACTGTATTCAATGTTAGGTACACCACACAAACCTCATCAGTATTATAATGATAAATCTAAATAAGGAGGTCCGAAAACATAACTGAAATGCCTGCATGAGGTGCACCGATATTTTTAGACGATCAGTACTCGTATGTTCGATTATGAGATAAAACTTCTAATTATATTTAAACCCCAAAGCAGACATATGACTTGGTTTTGTAAATGTTGAAGAAACGTGGGAAAGGACAACTCGTAGGTTGAATTTTTTTCCAGAATTGAAAATGAATATTATACATATACGGAATTATCGAATACGAAATATCATAGACATACGGAAATAAGCGGCTCAGCAGCAAATTCCATTCAGGTAAGGAAATATTTACCTGCTATAATAATAACAATACTGTCAAACGCAGTGCTGTGGATATTTTTCGCAGTATCTAAGACGTAAAATTCAATCTGATACTAAACCCAATTACTACACTAATTATCTTAACATTAAGTTAATTTGTAACGTTCCGTCTAGAAGTACCCATATAAAAGCATTACCTCTACATAAATTTGGACTAATCCCTATTAGTAATAAGCCAATTAGGAATTAGGTAAGAAGACACTCTTCGTCGATATTTCGTGTTGAAATTTTTATGATTCAATATCCTTATTGAATGCCCAATAAGTAAGCCGATTTGATGGAGCCAGATATATACATACATATCTTCGCTACATCTCAACATTTGTCGATTCTTATTTTATTTTATTTGCATATAAGATCATATTTCGGTCTTTCTAATTTTCCTAGCACCCTTCGCCAGATTTCATAGACTTTCAGCTACGCACCGTGTCCTGTTCAATTCTTGTCCTACTAGCTATCTTCGTAACAAATGTAATTATCTTTATTGTCCTAGTTTGATCTAAAAACTTATTCTTCGAACTCTTACGAATTTTTATTCTTAGATTTTACTTTTTGGAGTAAATCTACTCTATCTAATTCTGTAATTTTAACTACATCTTTGAAATTTGCTATTTCGAAAACCCTAAAATTTATGTATCTTCAAAAAATTACTAAGGAACCATTTCGTAACTCTATAAATACTCTCTGGCTCTACATTTCCTCTTTGCCCTGTTGAGTTCGCTCTAGTTCACCGTAGTTGTAAAGGTGATATTAATTTGGGCCCTTATCGAATGTTGTCTAATTACACAAAATTAAAATACACCTTAAACTTTAAGACTGTACAGGACCTACTCATGACATGTTTTGCCGGCAAAGATCTTTTTATCATAAGATCCTTTTAATTTTCTGTAACTAGTAAATTCTTATAGTTTGAGGCACTTAGTTTTTATTTAGCCTAATTATCGAATTTTTATATGAAAACAGGACAAACAAATGCCGCTTGGATTTTACGGTAAGCGTTGTTCTCCAACAAGACACTAAAAGGTAACTTGACGGGGGGTAGTTTTGGACCACAGAAGTGGTCTGTGTTTTGGACCTACCTGTAAGTAGAGTATTTGCCGGCGCATCTCCGCGCAGGCATCGGGATGCAGCGGCGAGGCGGGGGGGCGGCGCCCGTTGCCGCGCGCGGGGCTCTCCGCGCACGCCGCCAGCAACGGGTCGAGAGTTTCGCTCTGTAAACAATAAATATTTTTTCGTTATTGTAGTCTATTATCGCCTTTTTTTTCGGAAGTCACATGTCAAAGTTACTGTAATATTGGTATCGATATTGGTTTTGTGCATTTTTATAAAATATTTGTTATATCTTTTACTGGTTTGAACAGCCTGACCTTTTAAGCATTTTAATTCGCACATTTTTATTTCATACCTACCTTGTTGCAACTGCCAGTACACGTATGCGTGTATAATAATGAACTTACGCGGCTAATAGCCTGGTTTCGTTTTTTTTAAAGCAACTGAAACGGAGAAACACTCTTCCCAAGAGTAGCACTAGAGGCGACGAGTAAGTGAAACTCATATGCGTCTAAAGTACAATACAACATACTGTGAACATTCAAGTTCTAGTTACATATGCTGTAGGTACCTGAGGCTACGCATAGGACTTTTTGAAATGAGTCCTTTTTTCACAAAAAAAAACTTCAGGTAGTTACTTTTTTTATTCATAACAAACCTTTTTTAGTATTGTAAGAAAATGTATGCATATTTTTATGATTATATTTCTTCAGTGCAGTGTGTTTTTTGTGTCTTATGGATGTAATTTTTACTTGTCTTTTAGAACTATTATTTCATTGGACTAATATAAGTTTACAATACGATGATTCCTAACATGTCCTTACCGTGATGACCCTAAGACAGACTTATTAAATATGTATTTAATTTATTAAAAAAACACTGTACACACAATTAATTTTTTTCCTTTATTATGGAATGTGTGTAAATGTGTGTGTTCTGTCTCAAGACAATATCCTTTTCTAATTATAATAGTCTATGATAATAGTAAGATTAGTCTTTCGATATTTTCGCCTACTTAAAACTTTCGCCAATTATTTAGTGTTATTTTATATCGAATGTTTATCATTTTTAAATAAAAGGATGTATCATGTATCATAACTATTAATGTTATAGTATATCGATTACATTCAGTAAATAGATTACGTACACAAAATCCAAGCTGCGCGTTGTAAACGATTTATTTTCATATTTAGCTTACATCTTGCTTCTTATATTTTGTCAAATCGGACCTTACATAATTACCGAGAAACATTTGCGTTCCAATTAACAAAACAATAATATAATGCGTTGTGACTTTAACTTCATCATATACCTATATATACCATACTATATATACCTTCGCATACTACACATCGTTCATACATCGTTCGACTTCGTACATAATAACAATTTACATACAAGAATATTAAAACGTTCGTGTATTTAACAAGTTTCGTTTGCTCTCCCTTGAATTATTGGATTGGTTAATGTGCTCATATTGCGTTATTTATAGCGTGCATTGGTTTGCATCTTAATGCACTTTGTATTATTGATGTGGCACAGTAAATATACAACATTCAATAGTATAGTTTATGCCAATATTTTAGCGAATTGCGGCTGAATATGCATCATGTAAAAGTATTCTGATAAAATGCGTGTGCATTGAAACGTTTAGTTTATTATTTAATATTAATAAGAAATTTTGCAAGCGTTCATACTGTGTCAGTGTATTATTACTATCACACTAAGTTCATCAATATGTTATTTAAAAGCACCACTTTAGTTTAGTAACATTGTTAATTTTTTGTGGGTAAGATCGGTACTTAGAATATTTATGGGTAGCGCTAACGCTTTAACTAGTAGCCTTGCCTATTAGATGTTGTCCTCTATTTTCGTTTCTTATTCGTGTTTGCCTTTAAATCAATATGACGTTCGCCAAAACGCGAAAAAACATACATATAAGCGAATGTAATTTAAAACTAAGCGCACTATACATACCCATATTATGTACCTACCTATGTATAACGGAGTAGTTTATGTCGATGACTAATTTAATAACCAGCACATGTTATATCTCGTCTTTACTAATGTTTTTGTATAACGTAGGTGTGCCTAAAACATAAGTTTGTTTTCATCCTACATTGTTCAAGGCTACGTGAGTGCCAGGCTCTGTACATAGAAATCCTTTTACGGAGGATTACGTATTCCATTTCTCGCTAAGAGTTAGGGTGGCGAATGTATTGTATAACAAAAAGGGAGCCGACACACATACATATCTTTGAAAATACTTAACATTATGACGGAAGTTACCTATCCTGAAGGGCAGACAATAATAGCAGAACGTGTCCCGTAATGGCAAATACCACTTAATAGCAAAAAAGATGGAGGGTGAAACAGTTATTTCTTTATTGGAGAATGAAGCAGTTGCCACCAAATTCTTGCTATTTTGAGTTTAATTAATTAATAGAATAAGATACTTAGATATATTTTTAATTTAAGTACTTAATCATTTATACGTTATTACATAGGTATTTATTGTAAGTTAGGACGAATTTCTTGTATTACCTAATTAACGCAACACAAACAAATATTTTAGTCATAGTCATTTCATCATATACATATGTATATCGTCATGTATATAACTTCAGAACTATAATTTTATACCTATCTCTTATGAGAAGGAGTTTTCCAATTATGATCAATTGTTAGTGGAACTATGATGGTACTTGTAGTTAGTAGACAATTAGGAACACTATTGACATGTCTGTATATATGAAGACAAAACGCAGAATTACAATATTGGCGTGTTTTACACTAAAATCCTCCCAAAGTTATCGTTATTATAATCGACTGAGTATCTTCTTATTACATAGAAACATGAGGGAATTATGGAAGGACTAATACAGAATTAATTTTACATTACTGTAACGGTAAACACCGGGGCCGACAGCCCAAGATGCCGTGGCAAATTCCATAAGTTTTTGCCACTGGCAATCACAAACAAGTTCTTTTTTGCTAACAACAAGAATGTATACCTATATGTAACCTATAATTAAAACAAGTTGGTAGACCTAGCAACAGCTTTTAGGATTTAATAATAACAGTGTTTAGGATTTAGTCTTTTTTTTCACATATTCTTTACCTTATGTTTCAACAATATATGCCTAGTAGCTTTTTATATGACAAGCTACTGGCATTTTATGCCTAATAGCTTTTTAAATAGCGAAGAATTACGTTTAGAGTATCTTTAAAGGTTGGCTGGGGATACTAGTATGTTTCATAACTGTGCCCAAGCGCATACGAATGCAGCTCTTGATTGGTTTAATTGGTAGCAAGGCGATGCGTTAGAGGACATTCGTTTAATTAGGCAATTAATGGTAATATATGAAGTTATTGAACTTTTGGGTATAAGGACAATTCATATTCGTTTAGTCCATATTAACATTCGCGGAACACTCGCATTTTAGTTTTATTGACGAAATACTCTACAGTTCGCCTCTGACTAGGCAATAAGCACAAATGAAGGTTTCCATATCCATTCACCAATGTCGTCTCAAATAAAATGTAGTTATATTTCAAATTGTCCATAAATACCCATAGCATGCATACGCTACCTCATAATTTCCATCTGCCTTTAAAAACTAAGTTTCACATTAAAAAAATATTCAATAACTACTAACTTTTGGATTTTGTGCTTCAAAGAGTAATTAGATTATCTATTCAGTTTGGTAGTCTAGCCTAGTTAGTATTATTAAATGGCTGGGAAGTTCGGACACATTCCAGTAGGAAGAGAATTATCTCTATATAATATACTAGCAGACCCGGCCACGCGTTATTGTAAGTAAACTGGCTAATTACATATACATATGTATAATATAAAGATATTAAACAAATAATTTGCAATGAATTAATATTGCAACTATAAATTGAGATATAAGCTATCCTATCTTTCAAGTTGGACCAAACTGCACACGGTGTGCATAGTTTGTTTAAAATCTGTTAAGTAGTTTAGGAGTCCATCGCGGACAAACTCCGTGACACGTAATTTATATATACCTATTAAGATATCAACATTCATACAAATGTTGAAGGAGCGTAATTTCTGCACCCGACTTATGTCCTCTTAACGCAAATATTAGGCTGCTTTCTCTAAATTTCTTTGAAACATGATCGTATAGTCGTATTACAATAATTTCACTAATTAAACATAGCGAGTTTCTACATCGATATAAGATGAATAAAAAATAAGTCCTGCCGCAGTATATCTCATTAGGAGATTCTCTGGAGAATTAATTACCTTTGTGTGCACAGGAAGCACTAGTAAATTAACCAATCTTTAGGGATTTCCAGGCACAAGGGACTTTAATAACAATTTATTATTTAATCCAACTCGTACATGGCTACAATTTTTGTGCCTATACACTATATAAGTCTATATCACACGTGATTACTTCAAACATTGCATGGACTTTAAATTATATTCCTGAAGCGTGGGCATTGTAAATTTAGATAATCTAAACGCTTGATAAAATGTTTACAACATTTGTTTATACGCGCTTATTATTTATGAAAGAAGAATAATATTCAACCGTCTTGGAAGAAAAACAAAATGTGAAAATTAAAAATATTGCCTTTTTTTAAGAGTCAAAAACTAATTTATTTTTAATTTGTAGTTTAGTTTTTTTAGGTTAGGATTAAAACTTGGTTTATATCTTAAGTATCCTGTTTAAGGAAAATACCAACAACCGAAAGATAATCATAAAAGCAATTACATATATAACAGAGTAAATAATAATATTGCAATATAATTACGCTAAACCCGACTCCAAAGCATTTTCTGTTGGCTTTTACAACGCCGTGGTCCGCCAACATGAGATTGGAGTTAGTGTTCCAAGCCGCCCCAATACAGTGGAATCGGCAGACATATTAGAAATTTTGTGAATTTGGTTTATATAAATGCATAGTAAACAAAGTCATGCGAATAAGAGGCATACTTACCAACATTTAGCATCCACCATGGTTTATTATTCATGCATTTGTGGTTTTTTGTTACAATAATTGTGTATTACAAAAGGGAGAAAAAGAGGGTTTGTTATTATTTTTCACAACAAATTATTATAAAACATAAAAAAATGTTATTAGGAATAAATTTTATGAATTCAGATTAGTTTCCCCTCTATGCGTTTCCCTTCTGACAAACTTCAATTGTTATGATATGTACAGACGATGCGTAATACTTGATGAAATACAATACAACTGTCGTGTAAGCTTTAGAACATGTTTTAGTAACAACGTCTACTAGCGCCATCTATTACGCATCATCCGAAACTGATGTTCGATAGCTTCATGGGTGCAAAGAATGTCTTTACTCACACTCATCGAATGATGCTCCTCCCCTGGCTGCGTGCGGCAAACAAGGCGATGCAACCAACAAACATACACATTACACAAGGAACGGCTGTTACAGGGCACAAGCGCGTAACGTGGCCTACGTTACGTATCGTAAAAACATGAACATTTTCAAACCAAAATTAGCAAACAAAAACAACTAAATGTGTAAAAAAATAGAAAAAACAACTAAATCTATTTTAGTTATCAAAAGAATGGCTTGATTGATTGGCTATTTACAACTAGATTTCTATAGCTAATTTAAGTGAATTTCTAACAACGAAAATGTGCGAAAATTGTTTATGCGGCATCTGTTGAAAAAATTCAAAGACTACATGAAACAAAAAATATGAAAATTGTTGTGATGTACAACATTGAATTACCTTCAGTTTTAAATATTTTCCTTTTGTCACCTTATGTTGTAGATTTTAGAAATTATTTCATATCTCAGAATCAGAAATGACAGATTTCATTCTCTGTAGGTACATACACAATGATGAGAATAGATTGTATCACGAATGATTGTACAGCGAAAATAGTACTGATCTTAATACAGTGGTTATGCCGTAGCACTCAAGCATGCCATATTTAAATGGATAAAAGACATGACGCAATCACAGGTACTAATATCACGAACTTCCTGCTCTATAAAACAAAAAATAACTATACTATTAATTAAGTCCCACTACGGAATAACATAAAAAAGAAATACAGTTTAATATTGATTGTAAAGAATCGATCAATATTGAATGATGTTATAAATAATGAAATCTATAGGTATGTAAAATAAAATGTTGTATCTATTGTTTGTTTGCAAACAATACCATATATGGATAAAATCTCTTGATCCCTTAGTCGTGTAAATTCTCTGAGAATAAATTCTGAAACAATACCTAAGTAAAAGTCTGGCACGCGACGTTTAAATCGATAAGCGAATAATCGATTTTATCGTTCAGCATATTAGTGTGAGAGAATCTCTCAACGCATGTTAGTGTTGAGTTTATTAAATAATCAACTACATCACGATTTCAGTTACATAAAACATTATATTAAAGTGATGAATTAAAAGTGACGGCTATTAGCATGACATCACGATACAACCTTCTACCAAAATAAACGATTTTCCACATACGTTTATTGTATACGTTAAAAAATATAGTAAATTTATATCAAGTAATGAAAATACAATTGTGTGCCGCAACGATACTACATTAAAATATTGAGCTTAATAGCATAACAGACACGGTAGAGGTAAAGGCATGCATTATACCTCTTGTAGGACCCGCTTCAGCTGAAGCAGCAACGTCTTGATGTCGACGACGTCCTGCAGGAGCGAAGAGGGCGCGGGGGCCGGCGAAGCGCTGCCGTCGCTGATGCCCGCGTC